>JAQGAB010001509.1:0-16017 GCA_034696565.1 Isotomurus graminis
TCTGACGTCGGCGCTGCTGTGGTGTCTGAAGTTGGGACGGCCGTTGGATCAACTGTAGTTTCTGAAGTCGACATGTCCGTGCTTTGTGCCAGTGCTTCGTAAGTTGCCGTGATTAAGAGAATCCACAGTATCTGTTCTCATGCAAAAATTCAGTTAGGTTAACGTTAATCAATACGAGTTAAAGTTGGGACTCACACGAGCGCATACTGTCCGGCTGCAAACGGGCTTCATACTTCGATTTCGAATAGCTTCAGAATCCTCCGACGTTCAACTATTTTGAAGTCGCAGAGATCAGAATTATGCAAAATAGTTTAGGCTTTCAAAATGTGTAATAAGACCCCGTAATCTTTCCCCTATGAAATCTGCAGGACTTGGAATAGCCACGGCCTTTTAAATGCTTGTCTGGGCTGAATTACAAAAGAATTAAGGACCCTCGCGACCTTTTATACCAAAAACTCGCCCATTCCCGGTGGAAGTGGATGACTACGGGAAGCATTTCAAAATGTCGTAAATTCATTATAAAATAGGTCGAATGTGCAGTTTTGGTTGTTTCATTCCCGAAACTGAGCATATGAGCTATCAGTAATTATTCGTCTAACTGGAACAAGGATTTTTATCTTCTGCAAACTGAGCAAAATGGGTTAATCGATTAATAAATTAGACTCATCAGCTTCCCAGGTCAGCACATTCTTTAAAAGAGCAACAGATTTATTTTCAGTTCATTGCGGAGACAGTTTGACATTTTAGTTCATGTGTGTATGTGTAGTATAAACTACCTACGAATTTTCTATCCGACTATAAGCATGAAAATGAACATTTAAAGTGATTTGTGACTCACCAAGTGACGTAAAAATACCAACATTAATAAAAATTAATAACCAGAACAAGTGACAAAATGGACAAATGGCAATATATTAATGGGTAACAATAAAAGACTCCTCAAAACGGCAGTGTGTTGTAAGGAAATTGAAAACAATTAAAAGTACCAAATATTTTAACAAAACTGGAAATCCGGGACATGGCACAATACATAAAGTTTGTATGACACATTTTGGTTCATTTGACAATCAGATAGACAGATTCACATCTACTCTAACCTGGATTTCGTCTACACGCTCCCTTCAAGGGGCGGAAAATCCCATCATCAGCACCACTCTCAACACCGTCAATCAGTTAACAAATCTGTGGTCTACTTGAAGGCACTGAAATCGACTATATTATTTAGTACATGTAGATAGAGGTTATCATTATTATATTACACATCCAATTAACTAAAAGCTACACAGAATCAAGATCTAAACTCTTTTTCTCAACTTCCCCTCTATTAAAATATCGCATATAAAGTTATATACAATTACAACTTTGAGCTGCATTGTTGCAACTTCAAGTGCTTATAGTATTACATGGAAATACAGATTTTATCAGTTTATTGTCATTCCAGCAAGTATTTGAAGGTTTTGATTCTTCTTACGACCGTAATACAACCAGGCAATTTAGATTTGGCATATATTTCATATTATTGACATGATCGAGGCGTTTATTCCTGAAGAAGCATTTACACTTCCACTAGACTACCCATCTCTACTTCTTACAGCAAATAAGCAATACTTATGTAACCTAAGACTGAACTGAGAAGCTCGTGTTCTACGAAATATGTGTGTTTATCTTTAGCTTAACTCTAAAAAGGGAACACCGCATGTGCATCATTTACAGCAGTAGAACGGAGATAAGCTGAAGTATAACAAAAAGGTTTAGTTGTATTATTATTCACGAGTACTTCGAGTAATGGTTATGATTTATTTAATAGCTTAATGAACTCTTAAAAATGTTCTTAATCTTTAAGCTATATTTACCTTAATTGGCACATTTTACAAAGACATACGAGACGAGCGTACATAACATACGTTGTTCATATTCACATACACAAGTGAGACGGTTTGAGATATAAGGTTTTGGAGTTGGAACCCTTGAAGCAAAAAAGAAATGATAATGACTGAATCAATACTTACATAGTGTTGTCTACTTGTAATCACCGATACATTTAACTAGTACTTTAAACTTTTATTATTGTAGTCATTTATTGCCATTACTTTGCTCGTTATTGTGTGTGTTGGAAATTGTAGATTGATCCCTATCTGAATATTTTACTAGAGAATTTGTGACAACATGCAAAAAATTCAGTTTAGCAAGGAGTTACGATCGTTGCCTGTGTCTTCCTTCCAAATAGAACTCTTCAGCGTCTTCGTCTTCTGGTTCGATCACTTGGTTGTGAGTTTTTGAATGTCCATTTGGCTTATGTTTGGAATTCCCATTGGGTTTTTTGAATTTAGGATGGCCGTTTGAGTACTTGTGCCCATTCCCATTGGTGTGTCTACCGGATCTGAAATATGAATCATTTGATATAGATTGCATTTAAACTAAAATGTTCAGGCAAACCAGGAAAAAAGAAATTCCAGCAATAGCGTTATTACACACTATATAGTATCCATTTCTAAGGCTTGTATAGATTAAGCTGTTAGCAGACAAATGAAAAGATGAGAAGCAAGATGAGATGGAGAATACGAATGCTACCTCGACCGGTCAGTAAGACAAATCCACGAAGGAGTTACAATACGAGTACATCGCAAAGCAAGAAAATGGGAATTAAAGAAGTGAAAGTTGTACAGGAAGAAAGTACTGCGCTGTTATTACTGGACGAGTCTTTGTACGTAGCAAGAGCTTGCCACCAGTTACTGCTCAGTTAACACGTTAATCCAACACCAATATTATTCAAAATTCCAAACCAGGAGTATGAGTAACAACAGAAGTACTTACTCTGAGCATGGACCTGTGTTCACGGCAGACACAGCGTTTTCATTAAGGTCGATAGGCTCCTCACTCTTTATCTTGAGAGAGTGAATGCAACCTATAAAGCCGTTCCCGTAGAGTCCGTGAGTCATTTGGAAAGGATTAGGCACTCCTCCTACGTAAATGTTCCCTCGTGCGTTAAGAGTCTGGAAGTTAATCAGGTGCGAGTGTAGATTAGAAAGTGAAGTGAGGAATCATTTACAAGTGTGGTGATGGCTGACTTACATCAACTTGACCGTCTATGCTTTCGAAGTCAGGCAAAATGGAATCATCAATCTCAATTTTTCCGTCCCTTCCTTGACGCTTCAGGACAATCTGTTATAATCACACATTTCTGATTAGTTTTGTGTGCACAAGCAGAAATGGATGAGTAAATTGACCTGACCTTATGCTTCTCTCCGTCGTTCACAGATTTCATAGATGTGACTTTCCCCGTTCTAGTGCCGTAGTTCCACTGAAGCTCGACTTTACCCTCGGCGTTGACTCCAACGGAGAAGAAGTCGTCAGGGTCTACTTCCGTTGGGTTGGGTCCGTGCCACAGCAGCAGACCTGATCCAGCGGTGGTTGAGATTTCGAATTCGACTTGCTCCTCATCTAGAGGATGCTTGCGAGGCATGAATTCCTTGCTTATTTCTATGTAACCCTCTCCTCTAAAAGCGACGGAATGACTCCATGATTCCATTGCTAAGAGAATACAACAATAGAACATTAAGCTAGTACTGAACTAAGACTTATTATTAGTCGTACTATGCAAACTTACCTGATTCACAGTCTTTGCCAAAGAATCCCTTGGCACAGGAACACCTGTACGTGCTCTTGAAGGAATAACAAGTTCCTCCATTCTGACAAGGCTTCAGACTGCAACTATCACGCGTCTCACAGTGCCTTCCTGAATATCCCGTGGGGCAAATGCAGGTAGTGTTTTCACATGAACCACCATTCTGACACGGATTCTTGGAGCAAAATTGCGATCCTGCTCCACAATTATCTACATTTGCTCCCTCTAAAACGGATGTAACGATGTCGATCTCCATTCCACCAACATCAAGCTGGAAGAATCAAATTGGGTTAAAGATGCAGTATTGATTAATCAAGTAAATGATTAACTTACCTCAGAAACACAACCAGAGAAGCCTTTCACTACTCCAACATTTGTATTTAGTTGAACACGCAGCTTATCATAGCCCCCGAGATACAAAGGCGTTTTCAAGTTAAGACCTCGTGTGGTTCCTGGAGATTTTCCCTTGTTGACTTCGCTTCCATCGATAATCAACTCTCCGTCTTGAAGGTTTCTTTCAATTGTAATCTAAACACCAGAAACAATTTGTCATAATGAATTATAAAATAATAATTTTGAAAATTTTATTTATTTTTATTAGCTACAACTTACCGAGACCCATTCACCGACCACTACTTCTCGTTTGCTTCGTATAACTGCAGGACCGGACCCGGTGTCATATTGGAACTCTAGTCGCTTATCTCGAATGGCAAGGGAAGTGTAATCACCCAAGCCATCTTCAGTTTGTGAGCAATACATAAGTAAGCCATCGTCTTCCGACTCTGGTTTTACTTTCAAAGCCATCTTGAGCTTTTTCAGTGCTTGTGGAGTTGGGTATGAAAGATATGAGTCGGAGTTAAAATTTGGTTCGTAAATGACAACGTCTCGTTCACATCTAAAGTTTATAAGTAATCGGTGTCAGGTGTCAGTTATTTAAGTATGCGTGCTAAAAGGATTTAGAATGAACTTACCTAACTCCAGTTTTTCCAAATGGACAATAGCATTCAAATCCTCCAGGTACATTTATACATTTTCCTGTCATGCAATAGAAG
This sequence comes from Isotomurus graminis, assembly GCA_034696565.1. Taxonomy (NCBI): domain Eukaryota; kingdom Metazoa; phylum Arthropoda; class Collembola; order Entomobryomorpha; family Isotomidae; genus Isotomurus; species Isotomurus graminis. The sequence goes on from JAQGAB010001509.1 coordinate 4,678, forward strand.
TAGCTAATCAAGTACTTGAATTTTTAACACTAAGAGATTCTAAAGAAAAACGCTTACCGACGCCACAAGATCCTGGATAACAGGACTGGCCAGAAACCTCACAGTTTTCTCCAGAATATCCAGGAGGACAGATACAACTATATCCACGATTTCCTAAACCTTCTTGACATACTCCACCATTTGTGCATGAATTTGTGGCGCAAGTGTCACAGGTTGACACACCACGACTGATCTGAGAGTCTTTGAAAAGTTGTTGGCGTTTTCCTCCGATGGTAAGTTCACTGATGCATCCTACAAAGCAGTGAGATTCATGGTTTAAAATGTAACAACTTGCAGTATAACTGAAGTATCTTTAATTAACTAACCAACAAAGCCTTTAGAGTGACCAGCCAACTTGTGAACGTTGTTGAAATTATGATGTCCACCCACGTAAAGAGGTTCCATGAGATCCAAACCTTGGAAGCTGCCATGAATCGTTCTTGTATACACGTCATCTCCATCCACAACCATTTTTCCATCCGCTCGAGATCGGGACAGTTGAACACTATGCCACTCCCCAAGGTCTAGTTGCCTATCGCTTCGTATCACTGCAGGTCCAGATCCAACGTCGAATCTGAACTCAGGGTATCCTAAGAACAACAAAAAGACTCTCAGGTCACTCCTGCATATCGATCCTTTCCTTCTTTTTATTTGACTCAGATATTTTACCATTTGACAATCCGAAAGAAATAAAGTCTCCAGTTCCATCTTTCTTTTGTCCGTTGTACAAAATCAAACCTGCAGTGTGAAACAATAACTTTAGCATCCTGATTTCTATGAGTCTACAAGTTATTTAAAACGTACCGTTTCTGTCCTCTGCCTTGAAAGAAATTTCGATGTCAAACTTCAAGTAAGAGTCAGGCAGGGTTGCCAATGTCATGTAAGACGTTGGGGCCTGACTGAAATGAGGAACAGCGCCTGCATAGCACACAATCAATCAAATTATCAATTTGCGAATCATCACTAATAATAACTGCCTTCCAGTTTGCCATACCTGTGACAACTAATACCGTTGTAACATCCACAGAAGTAAATGGATTGGAGGTGGCTGCGGTGCATATGTACGTTCCAGCATCTTCCGCTGTTGCATCTGACATAAAAATCCAACGCTCGATAAGTAAAATGCGTGATATGCTCCATTTATTAATAAGAAGTTGTAGGGATTTGCAGTTGTACCTGAGATGGTCAGACTTTGTCCATTCACAAACATAGGATTGATGAGTCCACCTTGCTTGCTCCATGTGTATTCAATGGGACCAGTCAATTCCGTTTTACAATCCATTGACACTGCCATCCAAGTAAAGTAATTCAATATGATTTTCTTCAAACGCTATAAATTACTTCATACCTGTGCTTCCATACGGCACTGATCTTGTTTCGATCGGAGCAGAATTCTGTATTCTGTCAGGGTTGGCTGAAAATGAAGCTACAACAAATTAAGTAATGACTTGTTAGTAGAATACTATGAAAAGTTATCTTAACTTTACATACCTTGAATAGTCAAAGCATAATCCTCCTCATAAACACCTTCGCTGGTACTGGCAGTGCACCTGTACACTCCACCATTCTCATTTCGCACGTCTCTGATCTTCAGAACATTTCCGTAGAAAATGACATTGTCTTGGTGCTCTCCATTCTGCATCTTATTCCATCGGATAGTTGGATTTGGATCCCCAGAGACTTCACATCTGAGTTCGACATTGTCTCCCACTCGAAGAAGATCTTTGCTTGAGACAATTCGCACTGCAACTGGCTTTGTGTATGATTCTGCGCCTGAAAATCATGAATCATAATTTAGTCTCACAGTTTAAGATCCAGACATGCAATCCTTACACTTTACACACAAAAATAAATACGCACAAATGCCCCGTGCTTTGCGAATTTAAAAAGAAGCTTAATGGCTGTATGGCAGACACTTCACAGTTAACAGGAACACACACAGAGAAACACGGAAAGCTTTGTCGACGTGAGAATAGTTTCTCCAGTGATTACCTCGTTTACGTCGCACATTGAATTCATCAGAACACTCCAACTCATCACTGTGGTCATTACAGTTATACTCTGTGTCACACCGTTGACTCAATGCAATGCACTGGTCTCCGGACAAGCAAAGAAACTCATTCGAACCACAATGATATTCTCCAGCAGCTAAATAAAAATGTTAATTCTAAATCAAATGAAACCACAATAGCTGCATGCAGGTTAGTGTGATTTATCGCATGGGGTTTCATGCTGTAAACCAAATAAGCGAACCGTATGGTGTGAAAGCAAAACGGTTACGTGTGAAGTAATATTGCCTTGTAAATCATAAATCCTTTTCATCATGAGACACGTAAAAAAGCCCAAAAGACACATTTAATTCATCTAACCTTCAATGCTGAGATCGATGTAGTCCGTTCCCTCTTCGCTTTCACAAACATATCGTCCAGCGTCTGACAGCTGAAGGTTGAGTAAGGTCAGAGTTGATCCAAATGAAATAGACGATCGAGGAATGTCTTCTTCATCTTTTCTCCAGGAGTACTGAGATCCTCCGATTCCACAGGTCAGGTCAATTGTGGATCCTACATAGCCTTTTTGTTCCCTTCGAGGTCTCGGGACTCCAGAACCAGAGCCGCCGCCTCCAGGGCCCACTTGATTCACAATGACTTCGGCCACGGAGTCAGATGTACCTCCGCTGTTTGTAGCTTGGCATACATATCTTCCAGTGTCGCTTATTTCAATTCCCCTGAACTGTGAGGGAAAAAATTTAATGTGAATGCATTTCAATAAGATTTTTGGTGGCAATTAGAGTGGAATTCGTACCACAAGTTGTGCGCCATTAACTATAGTGGATGGAGGGAATGGTCTCCTGTCAATCTTAAACCAGTTAATAGTAATTGGCTGCTCTCCAGTAGCGATACAGTTAATGGTTACGATGTCTCCTCGACGAACTGTTTGCCTGGCAGGTTCTAATTGAATTTGTGGAGGAGATGCTGCAAAAGACAAATGAGACAGAATGAAATCCTGAGTAACTCTTAATGCAGGAAGGGGGATTATTTCAGAGGTTCTAGTTTAAAAGAAGAAGCAGCAGTTTCACCTGCGTGATGAGTACATTTATCATCTTTCCAAAGTTAGCAAGAATTTTGAAAGCCATTTGTTAACATCACGTGGCATGACATAGGACATGTATGAAAATTAAAGCTTAATTAGATTACTACACTTACTTCCTACAACTTCCAACCGAGCATTGATCGAGAATACTTCTTCACCTTGTCTATTTTTGGCAGTACACGTGTACACTCCAGCATCCTGGAAAAAGGGGAAAGGAACGAGTTAATCCAATTTTGTCACGTAATAATTTCTGGACTGCACAAGACATCGATGGGGTACTCAGTAATCTTATTAACGAGGAGTGTATTTGTCGTATATACCTGAGGAGATAGGTCATTAATATACAGAATACCATCGCGGATGTTGTAATCGGCAGGCATTCGTCCTCGGTCAGATCGGTCCCAATCCAAGTACAGCTGATCGAATATTCCACCTTCAAAAGCTACAAAGCCAAATATTGTTTTTTGTTTGACAGAGTTAAGACAGTTGGAATCACAACAATAAGATTATACATACCTTGCATACACCGAAGTTCAGCTCGAGAACCCACGGGGAAGTAGTACACTTCTTCTCTAGGCCGTGGAGTAGGTCTTGGGGGCTCAATGATATTGTAGTCCGTGTCATCAAAGTCTTCAACTATTAACTGTTAAAAGATTCGTACGTTCAGTAAATGTCCTTGCTATTAATTTATGCCATGTAAAAAATGTTTAAATACTCAACCTGGAATCGATCTTCAATTTGACCAGCTTCACTCTTCGCCATGCAGCTGAAATTTTAGTGTTAGAGATAGAGAGATCAACTCAGTCTATGAATATGTTTATGATGATATGTTTATTACCTGTAGGATCCTTCGTCATCTTTAGAAACTCGAGAGATATCATACATCGCAAAGAAAGGAGTTCCAGTTCCCGGATGTCCTCGATCCCTAGATTAGAAAGCAATTTCATGAATCGTATGCTAAACATAATTATGGTTATTTTCCAATGTACTTACTCAGCTGCTTGTCTTGATGCTTGAAGTCGTGTCCACGAAACTGTGGGCATGGGGTCTCCTTCAGCTCGGCACTCGAGACGCACGCTTTCTCCAGATCGAACTCGGTGAGGGGAAACAGGCGTTATAGTTATGTTCGGTGGAATTTGAACCTATAAATTATTTTTATTAGAAACTTTGAATGTCAGTCAATTCAAGCGAATACTTACATCTAGGGAAGCGATTGCTGTAGTTGTTCCAACGATGTTTTGAGCTGTACACATATATTGGCCCTTTTCTTCTCCTGTCACCCTGTGTAGAATTATTATTAATCAGTATTGAGTCATATTACTCACTTATGCATCAATATACAACAATTATGTGAACAAGTACCTGTTGAATCTCAGCACACCTCCTTCGATTTCTTCCACATTACGCGGTAACGGTCTTCCATCGCTACGTGCCCATGCAACTGTTGGGGATGGGATTCCAGCAGTAACTCGACATTGGAACAAAGCGCTGAGAAAAATGCGATTTTAAACTCGTTAATATGTGCGGTACTAATTTATTTCTATTCCTATTGTTACGATTACATACCTTCCATCTCGAACAACAGTTTGCCTGCCACTTGGGTACATTTCAATCAGCGGCGTCTCACGTCTTTCAACCTCGACGATTGCAGATGCCAAACTCTTTCCAGCTGAATTCTCCACTTGACAAACGTACACTCCTCGATCACTAACTGCTGCAGTGTCGATTCGAAGAAGCTCATTGTCTCTCTAAGAATTCCAATTCTCACATTACCCCAATGTTGAAAGGTTTTTAATTGCAAGAAGGCTAAGCTATAATTCACCTGAACTGTTGGTGGAAGCGAACTTCCAACCTTGGACCATTCGATAGTAGGAGTAGGGTTACCCGTTGGAGTGCATCGAATTTCAATGGAACTTCCTTGGTCAACAGTTTGACGCTCCGGTGTTATACGAGCAGATGGAGGAGAACTAAATAGAATTTAAGATCCTTAGTGAGTATGAGTACTCGATAAATCATCAGATTACTTTTACATGATCACTTCTTACCTCAAAAATGAAACAGCCAAGCGAGCTTGTGATTGTGCAGACTGTCCAGAGAGAGACACAGCAGAGCAAACATAAACCCCTGAGTCCACATCTCGAACTTGGTACAAAGTGAGAGTACCATCTGGACTCTGAGCTGCGGTGGCAGGTAATACTCCGGATAATTTGGACCATTGAATTTGAGCAGTTCGGTCTGCCGTGTCACATCTACCAAAATATATTACGTTACGTATTTCAATTAGTCTTCAGAAGATCAATAGATCGATACAACAAGAGGTTTGACGATCATTACCTGAATCGTACAATTTCACCCGGCCTGGCTTCGTAAGAAGTGGGAGAGATGGATGCAACAAGACCCACAGGAGGTAAAGTGGGAACTGGAGTACTTTCTCCTTGAACATATAGAATGGCTCTGTTCGTGTCTGTCCCCAAATTGTTTCGTGCGGTGCAAATATACTCAGCTTCATCTGACTTTCTCGCCGACGGGATTCGCAAGTAATCGCCAGAAACAATGACATGAGATGGAAGTGAACCCCTGCTACTCGTCCAAGTGATCACTGGTTGAGGGAATCCAGAGGACGAGCACTGAAGCTCAACCAGCTCATTAACTCTTACTGTAGCATATCTCGGAGTGACTGTCACAGATGGTCGTGTGCCAAATGATGGCTGTCCACTAATCGAAAGAGTCGCAGTGGCAATGCTTGTCACAATTCCATCAGTTGCAGAACAAATGTATCTGCCACTGTCTTCACTTCTTGTTTGACTTATGACAAGGAGTCCTGAGAAAAAGGGTAACATTCAGCATTTTTTCTAGACTTACTATGATATTTCTGATGAAAGGCGATTTTACCCCGTCCATCATCTCTCGCCCTTCCTGAAGGAATTGCTCCATTCTCCTTGCTCCATGTTATCCTCAAAGGTCCTTGAGTTGGTGCCCTTGTTCCACACCTGAATGAAGCAGAGGATCCAGTGGAAACAGAAACGCTGGTAGGCTCGGATATGTAAATCTGAAGCTCCCGTCCAAGGCTTGGAGGTGAAGTTGGGGAGGGTCCGACTGGAATAAGAGAATTATGATATTTAAGTATTTAAGCTGAGGAAATGGCTGTATAAGTTAATTGTTAGCAATACATACAAAGCAACTTTGGAGAAAGCTCGACAAGTACCTCTCGCTTCTACGAGTTCACACTGCATACAAACAAACCACAGCGTTTACAAGTTTTCATGCGAAATAAGTTTCAACCTGGGTAGACGCTAGAAAATACTTCAGCCACGGGATCTCCATCCTCATTCGTAATTCGGCAAATCACTCTTTGCAACTTTGGAATAATTGGAATTCGAGCAGCTAAGACATGATCCCACTTAGGAGAGGGGAACTCAAGACCAGGAGGATAGAGGGGAATCGAGTTTTCATTGAAAGATCGAATAGTCATGTCAGCCAAAAGCCAAGACCATTCGGGGAAAGTTAAGAATTCGATTTTAAATCTGGAGGAACTGTTGTAAGAATAGGAGCAACGGAACTCCTCCAACATTCCAATGTATGATTTCACTTTCACCGGGTACAGTTCCACAATTAGTTTTTCTACGCAATGCAAATCATATAAAAGTTTAAGCACATGCGAGTTAGAGCGTTTCATGCTGCATTTGTTAATAATGCCAGCTGTTATGTTACTTCATTTGCTGTTAGTTTTATTTGTAGATTTAGTAGTGAAATGGTCGAAAGTTATACCTCGAGATTCGCAGTTGGGTCCACTGAATCCAGGTCTGCATTGGCAGATGACTCGTCCAAGTTCCATTCTGCAACCTTCTGCACTACTTCCACATGGGCACTCAAGACATGCTCCATTAGGACCCTTAGATCTGTTATTCACGTCTCGGTAGTACCCAGGACTGCAAGTCTATATAAGGAGATGGACAGGATTTCCAATTAGTAAACAGGACTTGGTAAGTATTGGCTTAATTTTTATGCAGAAGTTACTTCACAGCTCAATCCAGAATACCCTTGAGGACATCTGCACTCTTCAACTTCCTCAACTAGGCCATTTGGAGTGTGATGTTTGACAGCGTCGTCGATAGAAATGTCTTTAATGTAAGTTGACTCCATTTCGTCGGTGAAAGAAGCTCGAACAAGAATAGCTTGGATGTCTGCAAGAACTCCCAATAAGTCTTCACGATTTGCCATCTTACTAGATCCCTCCAAATGTCTCCAACCAGCCGTTTCTCGGAGAGTCACTTCCAATGACTATGAATCCATGTGTTAGATACTCAGTTTAAAGCTAACCCAAGCAGATATTCTTACCACTTCCTGGCCTGGGCTGATTCCAAAGATCCAATAGAGAGAAACTCCATTGTTACCAACGAGTATCACGTCAATGTCTTCACTAGCCGCTTCTGGAGTTCCAGGTCGGACGAGATAGCGTCTTGTTGCTCTCAATTTGCCCCCATAAGAAGAGAGCTGGAGAAAACACAATTACTTAAGAGTTCAGGCAGTTCAGCGCATATAGGTCACATTTATAAGTAAATTGGGTCAAGCGTACCCTGTTTCCGGTGAATTTGGCTGGCAAAGACCAGAAAAGTCGCTCTGACTTAGATCCGAATGGATAGACGTATGACAACTCCCCAGAGACGAGGTCAGTGGTGATCTCTTCCAATACGAGATTTCGGGAGCTAATAGAAAGCATGTTCATTGAATTCTGCCCAATAATGCAACAATTCCAAGAACAAAGATCCTACCTATCAGTTAAGATGACAGCATGTGGTCCACCTAAGACGTTGATACTTATGGGTGACCGATATAAGTTAGCAGAAGAACATTCACTAGTGACAGAGCTGCAGAAGCACTCCAAACATCCTTGTGGATTGATCTCTTGCAGTGCAAACGTACCTCGTCTACAAATGTTGCACGATGGATTCTCAACATTTCCCTGTAAATCATATTCATGTTAGTTAATGTTTTCATCATTATGTAATATCACACTCAATAGCTACTTTGCAAACGCAGTTTCGACCATCAGGACAATCAGGCTGCACGGATCCTCTTGGATCACACGAGCACCGGGCGTCAACAGCTCGGCAACTTCCCGTTTTCGGGTCTCCCACGTAACCTTCCTCGCACAGGTCACAGAAGTCTCCTGTAGTGTGTTCCCTACAGTTCTGCGTCAAATCATGAAACAAATTCATCAGTGAATACTTTTGTGTAAGTCACTTGTGTAAAATATTTCACTAACTCTGCAAACTCCAGTCTTCGCGTCGCATTCATCAGAAAAGCCATTGCAAGAGCAAGGTTCACACAAGCCTATGCAATGTAATAAAACCTTTGTTCATAATTATGTAATATTGAATTGCTGTATCATTTTGTGTGCTGACGTACCCAAATATAATCCTCGAAGAGATCGTGTATAACCAAATGCGCACTGGAAAGTTTAAGAAAAAAGTTAGACAAATCTAGGCTAATTGTAAAGCTGCATATCATTGTGTAATTAAAACACACCTCTTCACAAGACAGTCCCTCATATCCGACTGGGCATGAACACTGAGAACAAAAGATATTAGCGTTTACATGTGACCCACAAAGATGGTTGGTTAAAAACGAAGTACCTGCTCAACAGTGAAAGCTCTCTCCAAACCGGTGTTACGTTGGACAGCGAAATCCATTTTCACGTTGCTTATGCTGCATTAAAATATGACATATTACGATGCATCCTGTGCTTACGAGTTGTCTCAGAACTTACTATGCTTCTCGAGTGCTTGTGGTGTAAGTCGCCTTAATGAGGAGAGCATCAAGATTGGCTAAAGCCATGAGTAAATGTTCCCTGTTAGCCAACTGTCCATCTTGCCTTTGCCAATGATCTTCGATGAAAGGAACAGACACTTCTACCGGCTTATTAGGAGAAATAGGAATCTTCCGGAAGTAAAGAAGTCGAATGTCGTTTCCATTGATCTCTACGTCTGCAGCGGAGTTGGGGGAATTCTGTCCTCCTGGAGGAGGAACGTACCGTACTGTATAGTTGAGGTAGCCTCCATAAGAAGTCACTTTATCTCCCAAAAAGTTGTACGGAAGCTGCCAGTAATAAATGTCTGTTGGGAATCGGTTAAATCCTCTAAATCCCAATTCTCTGTTGTTTTGGTCGTAGGTAAAGTCATCCTTAATGAGGTTCCTTTGGCTTTCGTCCGTCAAAGTGAACCCTAGAGGGTTGTTGACAAACACTGCCAATTCCTAAAACATAGTCACAACATACGAATGTAAAAAGCTCTTCTTGATAACTTATAAAATGTCCTACACATTCTTACCTGTGTTCGGTACCAATTGCTTGATTGACACGCGTTGGAAACTCCCATGCAGAAACAGCTTATGCATCCGTGTTGGTTTTGTCCACTCAAAAAGAAAGTTGAAGCCTTACATTCATTGCACAAAGGTCCAGTTGTGAGATCCTACAAAACACGTTATCGTATGAGTTTGTGACTTAATTTTGCATATCAGATCTAACAGATACTAAACGCCCTAAAAGGTCAAAGCTCATACCGTTAGTAAGTGTATTCCGTTTTAATAAGGAATGCATGAAGTAAAGATTCATATAGCAGATAGAATTGCATGGCTTTTCTTTATGAGAACTACATGGAAAACACGAAGGCGTTCTTACCTTGCACATGCATCTTCCAGTCGTTGGGTCTGGATACGGAGTAATGCTGCCTTCGATATCGCAGGTTGAAGCTGTCAACAAGGAAAATGCCAATTAGTACATGTGATTAATTTAATGGTTCATCATATTCAAAGTAGATTCGTACTTGAAGGACGGCAATCGTAAGGGAATGATGGATTGGGTTGATAACCAGGAGCGCACGATTCGCAACTTCTTCCTACATGTCCAGGATTGCAATTGCAAGTTATCTGATTATTGGTGTCTTTGTAGCACGATGAACCAAATCTAATAAAGTATTAATATATAAATGTAATCATTATTAATTCCTTATTTCTCTGAAACTCCAATCCTGGCTAATATATAAAACTTACCTTCGGTTCTCACTGGGACACGGGCATGGCTTGCATTGACCAGGAAGGTCCAAGTAGGTTCCTGCAGGGCACTGCACAACCGGACTTGTCTTGATGCATAATCCCAGCCAAGAACCTTGTTGGTGACGTTCGTATCCTGGAGCGCAATCTTCACAGCTCAAACCTAAATATCCAGCAGGGCATCTGCACTCCTCAACATAAATGGCTGGACCGATCCCTGTGTTGGATTGTATCGCGGAATCGAGCTTTATGTCGGAGATTGTAGTGTCGAGGGATGGTGTTTGATCATATTGAGCTCTATATTACACCAGATTATGTTTAACAGTGTGCGTAAGAAGTAACCATCTTTATAAATGTATTTCGATATTTCTCACCTGATCAAGAAGAATTCGACGTCAGCAAGCACCATAAGAATTTCTTCTCGTGAAGCAGGTTCGACTCCAGCAGCTGGTTGGTCTCCTCCAGGTCTTCCAAGAACTCGCTTGAACCATTCTCCAGCCCAGAAACGCACCACTACTGCATTCTCTCGACCAGGCGCCAACGGTTCTTTACCAACGTGAAGCAAAGTTATCCCGTTTCCCTGTACGAAATAATTTTGCAGGTCATCACTTCTGTTTTCAGGTCGCCACATAGAGTTATTTAAAAAATTACTTACACTAACGATGACATCAGGGGCTCTAAGGGGGCGTCCAGATCCCCTGTATCTCAAGTTGTACCGGAGGAATCCTCCAAAGCCTTTCAAAATATTTCCTGTGTACGATGGTGGGAGTGCAAAGTATGGAATGATATCCTCTGGAATAGCCAAGTTTCGAATGTTTGAAATAACTGCTTGAACTCCTCTTGGTCCAACATTCCGTAGGATTGAAGGAGGAATCGTGTAGCTCCGATCTTGAATCTCTACTTGGCCACTGCCTAGCAAGTCTTGGGACACGCCGACAACCCTGAAGTTGTTCTCTGGTGGTGGAAGCTATGTACAAAAGATTCATTTAGCACCACTTTGAAGCATCGTAAAATGATTATAAGAGAATATTAAACTACCTGATGAATGTACAAATCTGTACTCCCACAGTCAGTAGTGTGACCAAAGCAGAAACAACTTAAGCAGTCTCTTGAGCTTTCAGCGAGATTGTTGAATGATCCAGGTCCGCAGGGAGTTGGAGC
>JAQGAB010001510.1:0-16015 GCA_034696565.1 Isotomurus graminis
GTTTAGAACAACAAAAAATACTACGCACTGTGGTGAAACTCTTTCTTCGAATATACCTTAGGAACTGGAGAGTTTCAAATAGCCCCAAATAATATTTTCGTATAGTTTATAAGTTTTGAGAATTTTTATCTTTTTCGGTTTGAGTCCTGGAGCTTAGCTTAGGGAACTTGTTTGAAAGACCAAAAAATACTACGCACTGTGGTGCAACTCCTTCCCCGAATATACTTTCAAAAACGGAGATTATCACATAGCCCCAAATAACGTATTTTTGTAGTTTAAAAGTTTTAGGAATTTTTATCTTTTTCGGTTTGAGTCCTGGAGCTTAGCATAGAGCAGTTGTCTGGAAAAGCCAAAAATACTACGCACTGTGGTGCAATTTTTTACCCGAATATACTTCAGAAAACGGAGATTTTCACATAGCCCCAATTAATATATTCGTGTAGTTTATAAGCTTTGGGAATTTTTATCTTTTTCGGTTTGAGTCCTAGAGCTTAACTTTATTGTATAAAACCATTTCCTACTACCTAACACACCATCTCAAAATGATAGTTAGGGCAAAAAGCTCGAAATTGTAATTTCCTACTTAAGCATTTTAACAATAGCCTGCACTCACTCCACCTATGTAAAGTACCGGGTCCACGTCGCTCCGCACAAAATCGGAATTTCAGTTATATTATTTTATATTCCATACGACCATAGTGCCCTGTGTCCAACGAGACTATTTCCGGATCCCTATCTTGTGGTTAAGCCATTCGGTCACGGATTGTTTGGAATAATTGTTAACTTCCGTTCACAGGCTTTATATAAGGTAAGGACGAACTTTTTATTCACTAATTTAGCAAATAGTGTAGTTGCATTTTCGGTTCTACGCCATACATTTTTTTTCTTTAAGAAAATTCTGATTCTCATGAACCATATAAAAGTATCCCAATGTGCCCGCAATTTTAGCATAATAACCAAGGAGCATAACTTTAAACGTATAGACTTCGCATATGAGCATATTTATAAATTTTCGGTGGAAACAAGTGCAGTTATTCCTTCCCACATGAGAAATGTTAACCCAGCATCTTGTTTTTCAAAGATATTGCTGCTTCGTTTAGCTATGGAAGGATCAGAAGTTTGTTGTTCTGATGGAGCTCAGATGGAGCTTTGCAGGTAAACATATATCTGAAATGTTCATCTGTCTTGTACCTACTTTAAACAAGACTGATTTTTAGGGCAGTGAAGGAAAACAATCTTGCTTGGTTGTACAAATCCGGCGTAATTAAAAGATGTTCAGTTAAGATATTGAAAAAATCGACACGCGACACAGTAAATCGTCCTGAAGCAGCTAAAACAGTACAGTTTCTGAAGTCAAAGCTTTTACACAAACAGAGAGTTGCAAGGAAATTAAAAATGAAGAATATGGAGCTCAAACAAGAGGTAGAGTGATTGTCGCAAGATTGACAATGACTTCTAATTAATCAATATCTTGTTTAGGTAATGCAATTAGATGAGACTCTTCAGACAGCTATGCAGCAGAGAGATACAATTCTTGAGTTACAGTGTAGCACGTTAGAATGCTTCGTAAGGGATGATGAGCACACACTTTTCCTTGAACTCCAGAAAGGAAGTGAGATAAAAAAGGCTACAAAGAATTTTGATGTGGCTACTGCGCGTGTCCGAGGCAGGACCCGAGGTACTCAGCGATTGCAGTCGTCTGAATTCATGGACTCTGAGTTCATTTCACCGGATTCAAAATTGCGACATAATAAAAAGATTGCAGAGCTCTCTCAAGAAATCCAGGAATGGAAATGCAAAGCTCAGGACATGAGGGGTCAGGCAGAAGCACGAGAAATGAAACTTTCTGTAATGGACAAACTGTCAATATAATAAAATAATCGGATCACATTCAAATTGTATTTTGTAGCATTCTTATATGATCAAGCAACAAAAGGTTTTCAACGTTTACCTTCACAAAAAACAATTTTTGGGGGTCACAGAGAACGAGTCCGGCCACTATTGTATACCTTCAGTATGCAATACGGTGTTTCTGGTCACTCAACCCCTGGGTCACGCCAAGCTTCTCTGAATAATTTTATTAAGTGGACAATTTTAACTGTAGTCGAATACAGTTAGCCTATAACGCCCATATATTATGCAGAATTTGTTTAGAAAATTGTGAACATTGGACTTAAATGCAAATTGATAAATGTTGGTTCTAGATTTGTGATCATATACTCAAGGCTCAAGAATGGAAATTGACACGGTAGAAATTATGGCTGCAGCGACAGAAGCCAGCCTGTTGAAGAAGATTGAACAGGAAGACTTAAAGTGCAAAAGGCTTGCACGTCAGAAACAGCTTCTTAAAGTTAAGGTAACTCGTTTTCTTTCTTATTCACTTGTTACAATTTCAAGTCGAGTTGCTTTGTTACAATAGTACGTTTTTTCCTGTAACAGAAACACCAGTTGCAGCAACAAATAAAGGAAACAGACGAATGCAAGAAGCAGCTGCATGATAATGAAGTGGCTAGGGGATTACTTCAGAAAAACAAGTATGGTAATATGATTCGACACCAGCAGGGAATGAACAAAATTTACGAAGGTGTCTTGGAAGCAAAGCGTCAACAGTATATGAACATTGTTGACAAAAAGTACACTGCTGAAGATATTCGGAGAGAGAACAAAAGAATTGTACAAGTGAAATTGGACAAAGAGAAGCAAATGCAAGAACAAATCCAGACACTTGAGGATGATAGAGATATTTGGAAAGAAAGGCATGAGAATATGCGAATACGAAGAAACAAACTGATGGCTCGCTTCGTCGATAAGCATCTTAATCTCAAGAAGTAAATAGGTCTGTAAGTAGCATGTAAATATTCAGATTAAGTAAACAATAAATTTGGAATTTGATGAAAGGTTTTTTGAAAACAAAATTTTTTGGGGGTCACAGAGAACGAGTCCGGTCTCCATGTCACATAATCAATGTGACAATGGGTATTATAGACCACTCAGCCCCTGGCTTACGCAAAGAGTCTCTGAATTTCAATTGTGGGCACATTGGGAATTCACTAATTGACAATATTTATGAGTACTTATTAGTAATTCAGCATATAATGTTTAAGATAGGTTATAATGATTTGCTCTGCAAGAAATATGGTTATTAACAATTAATCACATTTCCGGAACTGACTATCACTTTTCTTTGTTATTAGCTACGGTTAGTCAAACATGAAGTTACGAGGTGAAAGGACGCGAAGAGGTCAGACGCCTTACCAGCGGACACCTCGATATGATTTTGCGACTGACTACGCTCGTTCCTATGAACGATGGAACCAAGATTTAAGACTTCGTATATTCCGAAACCCAAAATTTGCCTTATACAGACAATTCGCTCAAAAATTTTCATCAGACTTCATTCGCTAGTAATACCTTGATTCACATTAACAAGTGTTCACAACGTATTATTAACATGAGAACGTGGTTATATTTCAAGTGCTCTGAGTAGGAATCAACAGCATCTTATATTTGAAACGGGAATTCTCAAACGGTGTACAGTAAATTTGGAAAGGATGTCAAACTTGTTTGTTTGTGACTCATTGGCAGTAGCTACGGATGTCAAAATTTCCAAACAGACACCCAATGAAAACGATAATGTTATGTTGGCTGATTTAGCACAAAAATGTGTATATGAGAAATTCAGCAGGCAAATGTTTGCTAAAGAAGGTATGAATGTTTAACAAAAAATCCGACGCATTGGTTGTTCCTAACAAAATTATTTTGCTACTATACGGAGTTTTTATTTAACTCAATTGTTTCTAATATATAGTGACTGGCACGGTTCGCGAAGGAGTTCTACCTAATACGGACATGGGCGATAATTTAGAAAATAGAGATGGTAATACATGTTTATAAAAGTCATATTAATTTTTGTCTGCCAAGACGTATGCCTCGTCTGTTTTCACAAATACTACAATTACAGAACGAATATTGAACTTCCCAAAAAATGTGAACTCAAGTACCCTGCATTCTTCAGAATCAAACATGAATGACTTTGATAATGGTAACTTTTTCCTTAATCCTTCAAGGTTTATATTTCACCCAAACAATAATGGTGTTGTAGATAATCAGATTTACTCTCCGCGACTAAACATATTCATGGATTTAACAAGGTAAGAATATATAATAGCTCTATTTCAGTATGTGTAGAATTTTTTTACTACAACTTGTTATCTCAAAACAGGTTTGTGTATGAACGTATCGAACAAGCAGATTATTCGACAAATGTTACCTGGAGAAAAGATGCCCCCATGGTCGTGCAGTCTCTGATTCAGAATTTCTCAAGCGCCCACACCAAATGTTTGAATTTAGCAAAAACTCCTAATCAAACCTACAGTGAATCGGATAAACGGAACGAAATCAACGCAAGCAGTATTTCACAGAAACAATCTGGGACACTTAACAAAGCTGTGCCTCAAAACCGCTGTGTCTATGAAAGACTTATTACTCCTCGAACAACCCGGCATTTTGGTAAATTACGTATAGCCGCAAACAACATGCAAGTTACAGGTTCGCTTATATGGCCCTTAAATTAATGTGATGGCACAGGAACACGAAACGTAGAACTACTGAAACGGGGGAATGAATTTCAATGGCAAACAAGCGCAGGTAAGAGATGTACAATTAATATTCCTGATAAATATACACACTCTTGCTTATTTATTTATGTTTTGCGGATTAAGCAATGTTTCCAACGTCAAATGAACTGTCGGCTCACATGGATCATACTACAATCTCAGACAATGAAGACGGTAAGTTTTTTTTACACACGACTCCACTCATCGTTTTAGGTAGCCACGTTAATAGCAAATGAATTTCTTTATTTCATCTGATAGCTACTGACAACCAACCGGAATGCCCAACACCAAACCTCTTGGAGACACAAGTGTCACAGGCACCTTTGAAAAGTTTTGGTATTTCCCGCAGTTCCAAAAAACACATCAAGAAGAATTTCATCAACATGGATTTAAACATATATTTGTTCTATTAGGCTCTACTTCTGTTGCACTTTCGACGACTGAGAATCAGATACTTGTGCCTTCTTGCAGGTAAATTAGCTATTAGCGT
Organism: Isotomurus graminis; assembly: GCA_034696565.1. Lineage (NCBI taxonomy): Eukaryota > Metazoa > Arthropoda > Collembola > Entomobryomorpha > Isotomidae > Isotomurus > Isotomurus graminis. Next base: position 5,107 of record JAQGAB010001510.1, read on the forward strand.
ACAAACTAACTATACCATAAAGTTTTCTAAGAAATTTCTAATTTAAAAACTATAATACATGTTACAAAAGTCCGCAAGCAAGCAAACCAGTAGAAGTATCACGCAGAGAAACAAGATCCGTATCAGGAAGGGTTAGAGTAAACAAGGAGGATTATTATAAATCTAAGCTATTAAAAGGATCCGAATCTGGGCTTGAGGTAGTTGCTTTATTATAGAATGATTAGAGTACTTTGAAAACCCCTGCTTATATATATCTGATGATGAAGACGAAACAAACACAAACACGTGGGGAAGGGGTATTTGCAGCAAAGGATTTCAAAAGATCAGAATATCTCGTTGAATACAAGGGGGAACTTATCGAAAATGCTGAAGCAACCAGGAGAAACAATGAGCGTGCCGAAAAGAACCCAAGTGAAATTGAGAACTGTTACATGTTTCAATTCTGTTGGAAGAACAAAACACATTGGTAAGCTATATGTATACGTATACACAGTATTCGAATTCATTCGGGGTTAATTAGTAATTCATCTGGTTTAATATAAATCATTAGGTTAGATGCAACGGACCCAATGTTTGGAATTGGAAGATTAGTTAACCATGCTAATGAAAAAAAGGCGAATTCAAAAGTGAAACTTATAGACGTTGATGGATACCCTCGTTTGTTCTTGGTTGCTACAAAGGCAATTCGTAAAGGTGATGAAATCCGATATGACTATGGTGACCGCAGATCAGCAATCGTTAAGACATATCCATTTTTATCGAAGAAATATGTTACCCCAGATTCATCGCAAACATCAAACCATAACTTGGTATCTGAGAAATAGCAATTTCAGAGTACCAATCCCCAGTGATGACTCCATTGTAACCCCATAATACAAAGTTTCTTGTAACATTATTTATTTTTTCTTTTACTAATATTATAATACTAAAAACAGCTTTAAAACTAAATTAAAATCGCTTTATTTCACAACAACAATTTTTGGGGGTCACAGAGAACGAGTCCGGCCACTATTGTGTTTCCTAAAATCACAAATAGGTCTTTTTGGCTACTCAACCCCTGGGTGACACGAAGAGTCTCTGATGCATAACATACCTGGTGCACTTTGGGAGAATGTTAATTTATGGGCATTGCGATATTTAACGTTTCTTCATCCAAAGCCCAACGCTAAAACTAGGATAAATTGCACCAATATATATGAACAGTTTGTTCGTTTACTACGGAAATACTTTATAACACAAATTTTCCTGAAAATTTGTTGTTAGTATGTAACGCTCAGACGTTGTAGACTTCTATATTTAGAATACTGGCTTTTTAAGTTACAAAATATAAGTCAAAAATTACACTAATTGAACTAATTTTTGATTCATCTTGTATCTTGTTTGTAGAATGTACCAACAGAGGAAAGCTGAAATCCCTAGACAGCTGTGTGTTTCCTCAATGGCATCCGTACCTGACTTGCTTTTGGATATGAGCTTCATATCTAACGGAGGAGTTCTAAAGTATGATTACAGAGATGTTTGCCTCAACAATACGTGTAACGTGGACGGTGTGCTGATGGTACTTCAATATCTCAACATGGTGCCTAAAGGAAGGAAGTTTCTCACTTCGAAAATCTCTGGTCATCGTCAAAAACCGTTTAGAGATGTTCTTGAGCACCTTCGAATTGGTGGGGTCTCTGAAGCTAAGTACGAATGGTGGACCGAACTATTGAAGCGTAAACCGTGCTTGGACATAATCAACATGTTGGGTAAGTTTGATTTCCAGATCGTTTTGAATATTACACACAAAACCTTGTCATGCTTTAGTAATTTAACTCTATTTTCCAGGAAACGAACGGGAAAACGGTCTAGCTCCCTTGTTTGCATGGTTTCCTCTTCTTCGGGTCAAGAAATGTCGGAACAATATATGCAAGTACTTCCGTAATGATAATGAAGTGTCCATAGAAAACCCAGACACAGAGCTGAGAAACATTGGAGATATATATCTTAACGACTTCAATCAAGTTCTTGAGTGCTTGTCAGGGTTTCCACTACCTCCTGGAAAGTCAGAAACCAGGTGTCGATCTTGCAGATGCGAATGTGACACATCCTTCAGGTTACTTAATTTGTTTTTGGCCCCACATTTTTGCATCAGTAGTAATTGCTTCTGTATTAGGTTGTTTATATGTTTTGGCAGATACACACCTGAAGACGTGCTGCTTATACCTTTATGCGATGGTAGTATGGAGTCGGACGTTCCTTCGGAGGTCACCATTTTTGGGTCACAATTTTGTGTATTTGCATACAGTTTATTTGAAAACAGACACCCCTTGACATCACATTACTACACAGTCTTCAAGCATGGTCAAGACAAATTCCTTTATGATGGCCTGCAGAAAAACTTTAGATCCCACGGAGAAGAAACTGCCACTTATTCAGTTTCATCTGTCTGGTTATTGCGCTTGTAAAGCTTAGGTAATTACTCGTACACGTTTGTTTTTATTAGTTTTTGTAACCGTCTCTTCTCAAAAAATTAAACTTGCTGTAATTAACATGGTGACTGTCTGTCAATGTCATGGTGAACAAAATAAATTAGTCTAACCACAATCAAATTTTATTTTGAAGCAATTTTATATGATCGCGCAACAAAAGGTTTTCAACGTTTACCTTCACGAAAAACATTTTTTGGGGGTCACAGAGAACGAGTCCGACCTCTTGTATATTTCATACAAATATATAAGGTATATTTGGTCACTCAACCCCTGGTTTACGCAAAGAGTCTCTGATCTAAAATTGCTGTGCACATTGGGATTTAATTGAATCATTAAGCATTAATTGAAACTATGCCATAATCATATTTCGGAAAGTTTAACATGATTTACTTCCTTCTGCTACAGTAACAAACGATTGTTTAATATTTTTTTCGTAGATTACCTTTACTTGCCGGACTCTGTCAATCGTATTTGATTTAATACCGTATAAGTTTTCACAATATAAGGTACTAATTGACTTTAACGAAAAACCAACCTTTAATACAACCAATATTTTCCTACCGGTTTAGTATTCTCGATATTTTTTAAACAGGTCGTGTGAAAATCATGTATCAAGACCGAGACTTTAATCCAATTACATTTGTGCCATATGACAATAACGAAGAAGAAGAGTTTCCGGGAAATGTTAGAGTTCTCCAGCGTGACGAAGTAGTATGGAGTTCATTGCATCAGCACACGAATCGAACAAAGAATACTATTCTAGACGGCGTATATGTTGTTTCAGATCGTCCGGATATTGCAAAGATTAGTAAGTATTAACAGAAAAAGTTACCACAACATGGCGGTAGACATAAACAGCATTTATTATTGTTACAGATGGATCCTGTGGTATTTTTCGATTCCCAACTGTCTTTGACAAGCATCTAGCAAACTTCAAAGGACTGACAGAATTCTTTGGACTTGGCACAAAACATATATACGAATTCAAATTAATGCAAGCAGGAACCTTTGTACTAGATGCGCTAATTGCAACCAGCGATACTGTTCCCAGGGCATCGTTACCAAGCTACTTCAAGATGGTGAAATCCTACCAGAGTGCTGTCAGAAATTGTGTTATGAGTCTGCCAGTTACTAGCAGGACAAGAAAAAGTGCTACTCTTAGACTAGATGGGGCAAGTTGTTAACCATTTTACTACCAGCAATATGTTTTACAGTGTTATAATAACATTATATTGTATTTAGGCCCTAACGATATATGAAGAGGATTGGGCAACTATTGGAGACCTTCTAGTTGGCTGCTTATTAAATATTGCCCGAGATCCAGTACATGCAGAAAATTTTCCAACTTCCCCTCAATTTTTTTGGAGCGTTAAACAACTTGGACAATGCAAACCCCGCATACGTGATCTGGATACATTTCAAGACGCAAACAACAGTATGCTGGACGCACATGTTGCTCTTACAGGGAACTACAAAGTTTCTGTGCATTGTGCGATTGATTACGCTGTGCAAGACCAAATTTTGTGGTGGAAACTACCCCATGTAATAAGAAGTTGGGGACAGATACCACCTAAAAATGTTTATCACGTAGGACTCTTACCTGGATTAGGAAACGTCATATTTGAGAATCCAAGACTACCACGCAATTTTCATTTTGTTCAGTATTACACAAGGATGTTTCAAGAGGCCCATAGAGACACAAACAAACTCTTTATCAATCCATATTTAGCCCGAAACTTGGTTCAAAGGTATTTGCACGTGATGACTGGAAGCCACGCACCAAAATTAAACGCCAAAGACAAAACAATCAACGCTGGAGGAATCAGACGTTTTTTGGAAAGTTTAGCTTCTGTCTCAGAAACAAGTGCTGAGGCTAGAGTGGAATTAGTATACTCATCCTCTTCCCGATTCCTGCTATTAAGTGAATCTGTACAAGAAGCGTTCGATTCCATGGAACTGCTTACAGAAACAGACCCGAGATTTCAAATTCCTTTGCTTCATTCCATGAATCCAGCATGGTTTTCTGCAAGACTGCAAAACTGGCTTCCTTATTTTGTTAACTCCACTCAGTTGATATTTGGTAAACTATATGAATTTTATGTGTTCCAGTTTTAATACGTTTAGAACCTTTAAGCATACTTGTATACTTTTCTAAATTGCAGACAAGGTTTCTGAACTGAGCCAGCTGAATAACCAGTACCTAGTTCCTCTTTCTCTATGCTTGGACGCTAATGCTTTCTGTATTGTTTCGGCAGTAGAGTCAATTATTTGTATGTTCGTCAAAGGCAAGGTTGGGAATGACAGGTTGTTTAACCAAAAGTTTTGGGAGCAGTATTTAGGGATCAATCAACTGTTTTTTGACGATGCTGCAAACCCGAGAAATTTAATAGATAACCCATGGCCTTTCCAGAACCTAATTAGGAACGAAGAAAATCAAACGCTTACTTTGCGTGTCAGATCTTCACAATTGGGAGGTTTACGAAATATTCTTTCAACTGACAAGGAAGCTTACGAAAGGATCAGTAATTTGATGTTTCACACATTAGCAAGACTCCGTTGTGCTTATGATGAAGCTGGAAACGACCCTAGATTGCGGGAGAGAGTGGCAGCTGACATTGCGTCTGAGGTACTGAAGATAATAATCCTGCATCAAATACGAATTAAAACACCATCCTGGAGCTCAACTCAAGCAGTGGATCTCAAGATGCTTTTACGTGATCCATTTGTGCCAGAGCGGAAAATCCGATACATGACACCTGCAAATTTTTGGCGATTTTTGACTTTGACACGACCACGAGGACATTTCCCGGAACATACACAGCTCTTTGGATTGCTAGACGTAATTTTAAACAAGATTGTCATTCGTAACCCTACATTTCAAGAGCTACTGGAGAATAAGATACAGCAAGCTATACAAACGCAGTGCACACCTTTGAGGTTTTCCTATGGACCGTTCCAAGAGCTTCTTGTTCTGGTAAATAGAGCAGGTGTTAGCACAGACGAAGCCTATTTGACGATGTGGAGAAGCTCATTACGTTACCCGAACATCGGCAGACTGAATTTAAGCAAGATATCTTTAACAAGGATGATACACGTCGTCTGTGCTTGGGATAGATATTATGGATCCGATAACATCTGTATGGTAGAAGTTATGAAAGGCGTACAAGAATATTTTGACACTGGATACATATCGTGCCAATACGAAGTTCCCTACTCCTTGCGTTTAAATCTAATAAATAATAGTAAGGCAAACTTTAGTTTTTGTGCGAATTCAGAAATTTAATTTAATGCGAAAACTGTTGTTTTTAGTTATATCGGTATCGCCAAGAAGTTCTATTGCTGATCAAAATTCGTCAAGTCCAGACCTAGCTGATGTGAATCAAATAAATGGTACGACAGAAAATTGTCGAGTACAACTCCTGGAGAATGAATTGTCCCAAGTGCTTGATCAGCAGAGTAACTCGCAAATTTCGATTCCTGACACAATGAGCGGAATACAAAACACACCGCCAAATTCAGAAAACGCAAGTTTACCAAGATGCCACCTGAAGCGGAAAAGTGATGAAGAATTTGTAGAACGAAACCAACGGATACAGCAGTGGGTTAATGGCTTACAGGATCCACATGGTAAGTATCTATAATCAAGACTGCATACGAAAATAATGGACAACACTAACTGTAGCATTTCAGTAGAATCGAGATCGCGGCAGATTCAGACCTCGTTACATGGACAAACGGATCCCACCATTTCTGCGCAAATTGACGGTATATTTTATATTCCCCAGTGCCTAGCTGTGTAATTGTCTGTAATGTGTAATGTGTAATAGTCATTCGACATTTAACAGGACAATTTCGGCATCCTTCACAACAACAACGAGACTGCCGTTTATCCTTAGTAAACTCGAGTTTGGATGAACTGGAGCCTGAAACTGCTTTTACAATCCCAGCTTATCGTGCAAAGCATACCGATACGAGCCATACAAGTTCCAGTTTTAGTCTGCCAGTATCACAAGCGGTTCAACTTCGAGAGTGGAACGTGTTAATTGAAAGGCGCAGTGAAGAAAGAGGTAGAGGGGCGAAGAGCGATGCATCAATCTCCTTCTGCGACAATGTTAACTTTGATGCCGATCAGCAAAATATGGAAGATCTGCACGAAGTAGATCTTGGATCACTTCTTCGTGAAATTGAAATCGAAAATTCAAGTACCACTCCGGACAATTCTAGTTCCAGTGAACTAAGCTTGCCATTATCTGACGCACTAGGGCTCGGGTTAATTCATTCGTCAATGTTTGCAAGTACCTCTCGAGAATGCCTAAGACATTCAAATACTACTTTTACAATCCCAGCTTATCGTGCAAAGCATACCGCTACGAGCCATTCAAGTTCCAGTTTTAGTCTGCCAGTATCACAAGTGAGTCAATCTCGAGAGTGCAACGTGTTAATTGAAAGGCGCAGTGAAGAGAGAGGTAGAGGAGCAAGTAGCGATACATCAATCTCCTTCTGCGACAATGTTAACTTTGATGCCGATCAACAAGATATGGAAGATCTGCACGAAGTAGATCTTGGATCACTTCTTCGTGAAATTGAAATCAAAAATTCAAGTACAACTCCGGACAATTCTAGTTCCAGTGAACTAAGCTTGCCATTAACTGACGCACTAGGACTCGGGTTAATTCATTCGTCCATGTTTGCAAGTACCTCTCGAGAATGCCTAAGACTTACAAATAGTAGTTCAAGACTAAAAGACCAGCATTCGTCTGAAGATTATCCTGTTACTGTAACACAACCAAAAACGGATACGCAAGAAACGGTCAATATAAACTCAGTTGGTGTCACTTCGATAGATTCTGGATTACAACATGGAAATACAGCTCCACCAAGCTTAAGTAGTAGTGAATTTAGCTTGCCCGTCGCCGAAGTAAAATCCTTGGGGCTGATATCGTTTTTGCAGGCTTTACCCATTAGCGAAGGCGAAAGAAACGATACTGAAGTTGAAGCAAACTTTGAGAACGAGTTGTTGTCAGAAACGGCAGTGAAGATTGATCATCATCAGTAGTTCATTTTATAAGTAACATTTTATAGTTCATGTATGTTCTGACTAGTGAAAAATCTAACTAACACATGTTAAATGTATAACAGTTCTTTTCTCTGTACTTGTACTATACAGAACCTAACCATGTGCAATTTATCTATTTCTTTAAAATCTTTGTGTAAATTAAATCACCAATGAGTACATTTATTTAAGATATGAGATGACAGAAGGTTATTCGACGTTTCCTTTTACAAAAAACATTTTTTGGGGGTCACAGAGAACGAGTCCGGCCACCTTTGCAAGATGCTACTTGTAATAGGGTTTTTCTGGCTACTCAGCCCCTGGGTCACGCAAAGAGTCTCTGCCAGAATCGGTGCACATAGTAGGGGTTATCACATGCATAAAACGAGACATACACATATATTTATATATTATTGTTAAGGACAATGAGCTTCAACCTTAAATTCAATGTTTTTTACTTGTACTTTACAGCAGAACAAGGAATGCTAATTCAGTCGTGAAAGTTCAAAAGTAAGTTTAAAAAAGTTCCAAATTTACTACTCAATATCGAGCTATTCTATTGTGTGCGTTAATTTTTCCCGTTGCTTTTTCCACTTTCAGTTTCAATTGCCTACCGGACATCGCTAACTCACTTGGTGTCGCTAATTTCACGAAGATGTCGTCACTTTCTGGGTAAATGCACTAGAAATTTATGCAAACCCTACTGTCATTGAAAATTTTTAATTTCGTAGATCGTCAGATGTTCACAACAACTGTGGCGTTCAACCGAATCTTCCAATAGAGGTGAAATACACAAACATTTTCGTAACCTTAGTTCACTTCTTGCAAAACCTATTTAAACAATTTTTTAAATTAGCTCTGGGATAACATTTTCAACAAAATGCCAGTCAAAGATGTCCTGAAATTTGGAGCAATCGGATCCGCCGCTCGCATCCTTGTTACACAATACCACCCGAAATTGCTTAGAAGATGCAAGAATCAAAAAGTTGTATTTCAAAACCCAAGTCAATTTCTTACATTTGTACATAACGTGAAACTTTCGACAGCTTCTAAGTTTGAGTTTATCTTCGAAGCCCAGGAATTTTCGCATGTTCCTGAAATTAGCGCATTTGTGGAAACATTTGGATCACAAGTCAAAAGTCTGTCTCTCGCTAATCTTGCAGTGCCACTGTCTATGTCAGATGTTGGATTGTTCAGACGTTTGACAAATTTAGAAGAATTGCGTGTCGGGATTCTAACATCAACGGATACAGCGTTTGTTAATTGCACACCGTCTTGCCTTGACAATGTTACACAATTCCGGTTTGGTCAAATTAGTATGCCGAGCATCTTGCGTCCAATGATGCTATACTTCCGTTCCCTTACGTCCATTTCACTGGGCCCCATTGAATCTGCATCAATCCTCAACGCAGTCATGCGAAATACTCTGGAACAGCAACTTGCTACAGCAATTGAAATTGTTACCCACCAAAATTCTGGAAGCCCAATTGAAGTGAATTTCGAAAACTGTGCTTCTGATCGGAATTGTCAGATGATCCTGCTAACAAGGTTTGTGAATATAATGGCCCAAAACCCTGTCAGAATAAGTGGACTCACAGCAGATTTCTGTAGGCGTGCTTCAGAAAATAGTGATATTCCTAGACAAGTGTTGGAACGGTTTTACAACAAAATCTTAACAGTAAACGGGTACAATTTTATTCTATGCAACGTCGGGTTTCAAGCTCTTGAAGAAATTAATCTGGCATTTAACAATAGCAACATAGACGAGTTGCTGCAACTTAGTGAAGAACCACAAGAAAATAATTCGAATACTCTCAAGCGCATCAAATTTGAAGTTTCAATTTCACACGATGTTTTCAATAATTTTGGACTTATAAATCAAGAAGTTGACCCCAGGAGAGTAGCTATTGAAAATTTGCACAGGAGTGTTTTTAACCAACGGCGCAGAAGCGTAGTGCAACTCACTTACCGTGTACACTTTTCAAACGTTTATTTAGCTCCCGAAACTCTGTTTGACGGCCTAGCTAATCTTAACACCTTGTGCTTTGATTCAGCAAGCTACACTGGAACCGACCTTGTTAAGATGTTTTCAGTTTTAGCCGAACATAACTCCTTAGTTTCTTTGAAGCTCAACGTGCGCTGGCGAGCATTCACGGTGATGTTTGTTGGTTATGAACCGGAAATTCCTGTTTTCTCTCGTCTCACAAGTAATCAAACCATACATAACCTCAATTTTTATTGCAACAATAACAAGTCTAATTTAAATGCATTCCATTAGAACTTCGCCACTGTCAAATTGGATTCACAAATTGCGATCGAGTTCCAGGATCAGTTAGCGACAGAATATTCGTTGATGTGATTTCTCAAATGTCTTTAACATGCCTGAGCTTTTACTTTGCGGACTCACGCGTGTTTCGGGTTAGCAAATAATGACTATTTTACGAAATTAACATTCAAGTGCTTATCTTATTTCACACCTAACTTAAATATTTCAACTTACAGGTAACACTTGCAGGACTAAATTCCATCAGAAATGGGCAAATAAACCAAAGCCTAAGACACTTTGAAATTATTGGGTGCTCACTTGTAGGACTGCACAGAGCCTACGGTGAAATTCAAGACATAACAAAACAAAATCGCAAGATGTGTCCCTCGTTTCTTTTAGTTCACCAAGACGGTTGCAACAAATGCTCTTCGTAATTCAACAAACTAATTCTTAAATTGTCTAATTTTAACGTTACTTGTGTAAATATCGTTTCCTGGGTTCTTTACTAATCGTACGCCCTTGATACAATCCAATTTATTAAATAACATACGTCGGACGTCCAATTGATAAATATTTTGTCACAGGCATAACATTTACAGTATATATGATATTCCAAAGTAGCAGTAAAATACCATTGTAGTTATATTAAATATTAGATGTTTAGTACATTTAATAATAACTACAGATTTTCGTGCTCAGAAATACTTATCTTTCCTTATAAGAGTAAGATCATTGATACTCACTTAATTCACGAATTATTATCTCTATTCCCTTTAGTTCCAAAAGTATTATATGCTAACTGGTTAACACAAGTGCCAGGGGTTAAATAGTTTGCCGCATTTGATCAGATAAAATGAAATTCAAAACATATACTTAAAAAGGAGGAGTAAAACTTATGGCCCCCATTTCCTTAACAACTCCAACAGTTTTACACAACCCTTTAAAGTACATCCACGTGTTAAATTTGGTATTAATGCGTCTTCAATATTCTACCTTACATTGTTGCTCAAACATTTTCTCATATATCCCCATATTTTATGTTTGTTCCTGCCCAGGAGACTCTTGGCGTCACCCGGGGGTTGGGTGGCCCGAAAGACCTGAATCAGAAGTGAAGCTTCT
>JAQGAB010001511.1:0-16012 GCA_034696565.1 Isotomurus graminis
CGAGATGAGGAGCTTAAATATTCACATCACAGTATTTCAGGGTTTAGATTTATCCTTTGCCTTGCATAATCAAAGATAAATAGGGGCAAACTTCTTGTGTTGAAAAATTACCCAACTGTAAAATTCCTCCAGTCCATCGATTGCATTCCCAAAATGTTCTCATTTCTTTAGAGTAAATCAATTCACCCAAGATCCCGTTATTTTTCCCATTTTCCTAAGTCATGAAATATTTATCATCATGCCGTATTTGTATCTTTCTGTTCGATCTTTGACCTGGCTTCTTATTATCCAACAGAGAAGAGGATCCAACGTGATTTCCGAGCAAAAATTTAATCAACTCGCAATCTTCTCTAGACTTCAGATCACCCACTCCTTATGGTAGAAAAAACTTGGACTGTCTGTGATAGATGTGTGACAGTGATTGCGACCATAGAAAGTACCTTGCTTGTGGAGTCTTGTCTGTCCTACAGTGTAGGTAGACTATAGACTGATGTAGACTGTACAAACTCTCCTCACGTAGTATGTGGCACCAGTTTAACCTGAAGAGAGACATCTCAGAGTCTCGGAATGTCTTGTCTGTGGCTTTGGTTTCTCCTGCTAACCTTCTCTCTTCTAAAATTCAGAATGCGAGTTCCTACAAAAGTAAATTGAGTCATGCAGGGATGAGATGCGATATTACGAAAGTTTGGATTGAATTTGTTCACGTAAAGTTGTTTGTGGTTTGTTCAATCTCACCATACACGGTACTCATCAAGCTATCTTTCCCTATGTAAAGTCTGTCTCTCAATGTCTGTCTGTACAATAATACGGCAGGTGAAAGCACGCAACTCTGTAAGACTGAACTACAGACTATCGAAGATCAGAAACGAACACGTGCATGAACATTTTTCATTATTGGCTTACCATATATTTTTATACATGAGGAAGTATTGGACGTATCCTTATCTAAAAGACCCCCCGAAATAAAAAAGAATGAAGGAAATTACACTACATGATCGATTCCTCCATTTTCAGGTTAGTACGAAAACTACGAAAGATAATGGCTATCTGGGGAAGTCAGATACATGTAATTCAGGACGACGGACATCTGAGAGGTGTTCTATTAAAATCCCAGTCACGTTTCTACACGATCCATGTAGGATTCCAGGAGTTATCCATGCATGAGTTATGACTCTCCGTTAGACATCTTCAACTTCAGGCTATCCAGCTGTGGACTCTTTGACTACGAAAGAAAGAAAGTGGTGAAAGTGAGAAATATTTCCACCACTTTCAACATTCCGCCTACACTCATACACACAGGATTTTATTACACAAATCTAATTCTATTTTAATTTTCCAAGTTTCTGCACCTCGTTTACTGCACTAAAGGAAAGAGAGCTTCTAGTCGAATGATATAAAAGTGGAACCTCCGACCCCTGTCATTTTGAATTTTGAGGGAGATTGCATATAAACCAATATCTCTTTGTGTCTCTTGGTTTTAGCGCAACAATGTACAAAACAATAGTTTAAAACAATGGGTATTTTGACTAATAAATGATGTCACAAACAGGTCAATGAAGCCTGTAATAATTCCTTATTGAATAATTTATTAAGCAAGTCATGTGTGAAATTCAATCCGGTTTTATTATGAGACTACCTAATACCACAGTGATTGATGAGAGTAATATGGCAAGATCATGTGATTTTGATTAATGAGGGTACTAGACGTACAGATTCAAGCACAAAGGGCAAGTATGTCAGATATTTGCACTGTGATGGATATGTACGACTTTCCTTTCTCTCACAAAACTCGGAAACCATGAAAGCATAAGGACTCTCAAACAGATGAGATTTGAAGTGGACTCGATTCCCCCTTACGACTGTTTTCAACTCATTTCTCGTTAATGCCTGGGAACAATGGGTCTTCAGAACATCCCGTTTTGATCATTATCATCTTCCTATCCTCTATCGCCCCTAGACGTCCTTTTATTAGACTATAATAAAACTACGCTATCAATGAATAGAAGGAGGAAATGATGATAGTCCTTAAAAGACTTGCAGACCCCTCCCTTCAACATACGCTAATGTACCTGAACAATTTAGATCCTCAACTTTACTCATATATAAAAACCTCGAGATTTATTCCCACTTCCCATCCGAAATCCACAAGGGTGAGTAGTTGATGGCTCCCATAAAAATTTCATTGATGATCTCAAGTGTGAAGAAAGTGTGGAGGAGAATACACAAGTCGAGAATGAAATGTTGGGTCAATACAGATAAATTATCTTTAGACATTTGTAAACACTCATCTCCCGGTGATGATGCAATGTAGGGTGTAATTTAATGTAGGACATCATCAAGTTTGTTCAGTGGAAAAGTTAAGATGAGAAAATATTCTCAAGGGTGAAAGTAGTAATGGTTTCAAGTGGGCTGCTACGACTTTCTGGCAGTTTCCTCTGTAAAGAGCACATCATTATTACGAACGGTCTCGTTCTTTACTCTCCTCTCTCTCTGCCTTCATTTCCTTCACATCTACACACCCTTAAAGTCATATTTATATTGAAGAGAGATGGAGACTATTCAACTACTCCAGAAAATAAGTGGAAATTCTGGTAATGTTCCACCACCGCTTAAGACGTGTTGTAGGAAGGAAGAGAAAGTTTTACTTGGGAAAACTGAGAAAATAACCTAACTTCTTAAAAGTTTTTTTGGATGGCAGAATGAATATGGAAAATTTAGTTTAGTTCTTTAGTGGGAAAAATGTGCTTACTTAGTGTCATGCATAATATCCCTGTATTAATCAACTCCCTCATTCTTCAGAGTTTACTTTTTACTGTGAGATGAATAGAGTTTTCTACTCGTCTCAACTCAGCTACCAGTTCCAACTTCAAAGCTAATCGAATGTTGAATATATTTTACGAAACGCTTTAGAAATAAAAACTTCTCAGGTGGTATGAACCTCCTTAGTATGGACTTTACCTTTCATCATAATTAAATAGAGAGCACAAATGAAAGTACATTTAGTATGAGACAATAAACCTTCGTCTAAAAGTTCTACAGCCTTTTGCACAAATAGTTTTCAACAATAATGAATACATAAGTGGAAATTAGCTCAGCTTCATTCAACGCAACTAAATCTATCGCACAAAGTTTTGTCCAATATTAATTGAAACTTCCCCAATAATTCGCCTTCATCTTTAGTAGACTAGCAAGTATGCCTCAAAGAAAAAGAGTTAATAGTCTTAATTAATCAACAAGGACACGAGAGCAGAATGAAATATCGTCTTAATCAAGTTTACATTCCTTCAATTATTTTACTAGTTTATCGCATGCGTACGTACCCAACAAAGTTGTTCTTAAGACTTCCACCAACTGTCTGTACCTTATAATAATGAATCCTCAGTGTATTCAGACTTAACTGGTTTTTTCTCGACCAAGCTGATTTAGTATGAAACTTATTTTACGACAAATAACACCTACAAGACGGTTATAATGATGTGAACATTACCTAAGTGTGCGATAACTTTTGGCATGTTTCCCTGTATATATGTTGTGTATAGTTTCATTGAAAAACCAGAGTTATTTGAGGACGACACCAAATGAACTAAACATGCTTGAACATACGTATAAAAATCCATTAAGCCAAGAGTAACAGGCGAGAAAACTTGGACTGCATTGTGTAGAGGTAACATTAATCCTTGAGTGTCACGTACTCCGTATTTTCTTTCATCTACCGAGACATTTCCTATTTTCCATGTATGTATATGGATATAATATGTGTCTTGCGTGTGTAAGTATTTCTTACAAGGAAAGTGTAAAGAGCAAAGCGGACTTGGGAAATCAAGTCAAGAGACATACAAAGACACAAACCTCCCGATCTATTGTCAAGAGAGGGATTGAAACGGTTTTGAGCTAACACCAAGGAACCCAGAGTCACAATGATAAATCTTGCTTACTTCCCTTGACTCAATCCGTTTGCTTTTTGGAACGATTTTGTGATTTGACTGAGCGGATTGAACAGTGCCAAGTAGGTTTGACTCTAAAACAGCAAAAAAGGTGCCAACCAAAGGGTTGAACAAACCAGAGTTATTCTGTGCCTTTGAGATGAATAAGCAATCTCTCAAGATGCAAGAGTGGGTCACAATTTCCATTCAATCTTACAATCGTACGGCCATTCCAACTGAAGAAGTTGAATTGCGCAAGAAAGTGGATGTCCAACATGAACAATTTCGTTTGGTATTCTCCCTGTCTTTCCAACCGTATTGTCACAATAGGAATATGTAAACCTCTAATATTAATGGGCATTCGGATCAAACCATGGGGAAAGCAGTGAAAGGAAGCATTCACTTCGATTGATTAAGCTTAATAATATCTCGTATCTTTTGTTGTAAACTAAATTCTATTAAAGCTGGATTGCGTGGGTTCTGTTTCTACAGTAGTGTTATTAGGATTGGAATATCTCGTATTCAGCTAGAATTAACACAATCCCTTTCCAAGCTTAATTAATGATCATTTATTTATTTACAAGACCACGAAACTAAGACAATCGCTCAGAACTCGTGAATACAGAGATATATAGGCGCCAGTTGGTGAAAGGATGTTGCACGGTTTAACGCCTCAATTAAGCCTTTTCTGTGATCATCTCTGGTAGTTTAATTGCTCCTGAATTCATTGGAAAACATATCAGTACCACAGTAATCCTTTGTCTCAGTTTCTGCTATTCACTACAAATAAATTCCCGTGGGTATAATCGTATGATAATTGGAGCAGATTATTCAAATAACACACCCGTTGGAAGCTATTTAGAGCTCCATTGATTCTTTATTCTGGATGTGTACAGAAGACAAATCATCAAGAATGTTGCGGCCTTGATTCGACACAAATACTTTCCAAATTTTAAGCATCTTTTACTGTTAATGCTAACGAATTCCAACCTGCAAAAACTCTACCTTTCGACTCAGCCAGAATGCACGGTGGTTAGCTTAATAAATATTCCGATCCCCAGGAGTACAAAAGTTGTTGAGAGTGCTGGAGAAGATGTTTACTGTGAAAGAGAGAGCGGTTGAATCGGTTCAGCCCAATGTCACGTAGTGATTAGGAAAACACTATCACCACAGCCGTAAAACAGGAAGATGGAGTAAATTGGAAAAGCGTACAGTTGGTAGTTTCAACAGTGACAATGGGAAGTATCAGGATTCAAGTCGAATCTACCAACTACAAGCCCATGGATGGAATTTCGGTGTCGACTCCGGCTCAAGGGGAGATGAAGTACTCTAGGGGTCGGGTTCAAAGTATTGGAATTCGCGTGACTTCCTCTAATACTCTAATCTAATGAGATAAAGGATTATCTCCAACAAGCAGCACGGATGAGTTTCTGTACGTTCAATGTAGACATAGATGGACAGAGATGTGCGGACCTAATTTGCTCTGGAAAACGATATATTTATATCATTCCGTCCAACATTAGTTACACCAGTCTACTCTGCCCTGGCCTTATTCTGATACTTTCAACTTTCATCTTCTCCAAACACGAGCTCACATTTCCCTTGCTAATCCACCTAGAAGTATTAATTATTCAGACTGTTTATAACTTATTACTCACACCCAAACTGCATTTCATGTGTATTGTGTATTTATTCATGTACTCTCTTTGACTCTGAATGTAGATATTGGACTTACATATTTATATGACTGTACACAAGGGTGATTTAATTTCATAAAGAAAATAGAGCACAAATGTATCAAAGTTTTTCTTTAGCAAAGGGAACGTAGATTAAATAAATATTGAACATATAAAGGCTTGTCACGTTCACGTCTAGCCAGGAAAGATTCTTTGCTACCAAAAATAAATTAAAGCCAACACGCATCGAATGAGATCACTTACGTCATACTTTACCTTCACTACATCCGTTGTGCGTGTGAAAACTTGAGAGTCCCATAGTGCAGATTTAATTAGTACATAGAGAAAGAAGTAACTGGTACAGGGTAACGGGAAGGCTGCAGTGTAAATGTACTTATAATTACTTCCCGACATGTGAATTCTTCATTCATCATCTACGAATATATGTGCATTGTAAAGGGAATATTACGAACAGATGAAGTAATAGGTAATTGAGGGTATCACAAGTAATTGAACTTAATGAGAGCACGTATATATGTATCCAGTTTGGTCTGGTGAAAGCAATAATTTCCAGGCCAATTAAAAACCTCTCTCTGTGGTAAGCGATGTACCAAAAGTGTACCATTAAAGATCCTGTGTAGATTTCTAAGGATGACTATGGCTCATTGAGCCACATAAATGTATACTCCTTTATAACAGGAAATAAATAAATCCTCGACTGATTGGAAACCCATGAGCTAAATTAAATGAGATCTCATTGCAACCTACGATTAAAACAGTAAATCTAAAATACTCTTGGTGGTCGTTGATGAACTCTCATTTGTATTAACTATTCAGCAAAAGAAAGATCAAACTGCTCTAACAAACCTTCCGTATTCAAATTGAACAGCTCTCAACTACTCTTTGAAACAGCTAAAGTACCAAGAACCCACCACCGCTACACCACTTGTACATTGTGCAACTACTAGCATCCCAGCAGTTCCTTTCCAATTCCCACTCTAATTAAGCCACATCCTCACAATACCACGATAAATATTAATGTGGTAGGCAAAGTTGCTCAGAGAAAGAACTTGTTCTTACTATTTTCAGCTGGAGGATGAAAGCTCGATGATTTTACTAAAGCGATTTCAAGCGTGTAATTCAAGGAGAACGTTCATTAGTAGTGTGCTTGTCCGTCTAGCAGAGAGCTCTTTTGAATAAATATTTTGAATGCTCATGTTTGATCCAAGTCTTTTGAGTATTTCAATGTATTTCTCCCTCAGCGTCCACGATTCTAAACTAACAACACTATAACATACACAACTACTGTATACGATAAGCAACCAACCTACTTATGGCCTGGCAGTACCATCAACGTGATTGTATGTATCAGTCATGGTCATTATACGTACCACGAGGCCATGCGATTGTCTTGTTATTTCTATTGCTTCCCTCCACGGAGAAAGTGAGCTTTCACTTAAATTCTCGATTTACTGCCAACTACATAAATACACTGATGTGAGTGTTGTCGCTGCTTTCAATATCCATTCTATTCAACCTTTACTCCACGCGGTGCTGGTTTTAACAGTTATTTCTATTACAAACGCATCTCTACATATTCCTATAAGCTGCTTTTACTAACACAGGATCAAAAAGGTTAATGTGATGTTTACTCCAGTGGTTCTCATATACTTACATGCACTCATAAATGTTTATGGTTTTTTACGCTATTATATATGTCCTTGAATTGTAAAAAAGGTCCTCCGTTTCCCAGTGCAAATGAATGCCTCCTCATGCAGAAATATAATACATTATTATACAACGACTTCTAGGAAAAATAGGAGTGTCTCTAATGTCTCGTAAGGAAAAAAAGTGTACATTTAAGGCAAACAGTGAAAGGACAGAGACTACCCCATCAAGAGAACAAATCTGCAGGGAATTTCTTTGTCAGTAAACAAAGGCGCAGTGTTGTTATATTTCATAGCATTACATCGTTCAATAAAGTTGTAAAAGGGACAGCTCGTAGAGCTTTCTTTGGTTTCCTCTATTTGGTCAGTGCCTCTCTCTCTCTCTCTCCATATGCGAATAATGTTCTCGGCAGTTATCTCTAGGAGCGCGAGTGTGTGCTGTGTAGTTTGTATTACAGACAAGAGATAAAGTTCCGAATGAATAAGCCCCTGCCGAGCTATTTCTTTCGTTTTTATGATTGCTGCTGTGAGTAGAGAGATGAGATGATGGGATGCCACATGGAGATGCGGTCGACTGCAAGAAGGAATGCTTGTCAGTTCACTTCAGTCAGTGTGAGTTCATTTCATACGTCCTTGGAAATGACGAATGGTTGGTGATGCGATGCCAAAGACAGAACAAAGCAGGGAATTCTTAGATCATTTTGTGGTTGGACTTTCTTCCTTTTGTCGAAGACTTTCTTTGTACCGATGCGAAGTGAACTGACGGAGTCTAATGATTAAGTAGAAAACTTCCTCGTGGGACAGTTCCACTTACCTGCACAAGCATACATGTCTTTCTGTCCATTGCTTGAAGGAAAGCTTAGTCACTTTGGGAGAGTTCATCATTTGGGAGATTTCTGTGGAAAAGTTTCATTAAAAGTCAATATTCTTCATTATTACGGCGTACCCTGTCACGCAACAAATGAGGAAAAGTAAAGTCAACATTTGGAGTATTTACTTTCACTTTAGTAAAGAAAGGTGAAAGAGAAAGATAAGCATCACCCTAGAACTTTTTGGAGAAAATTCGCACAGCAATTTCTACTAAATTGCCAGAACTGTCATGTTTAATTAGATTTCAATGAGTGACTCCTACATAGATTAGTCCAGGGAAACAAATTAATGTTAATGAGAGCTGACGCTCATCAGGTTAGCGTATCTCGTGTTTCATTATCGGATATGATTCCTTTCATGAACTTGCACATACATTATTGTAAGCGGGGTTAAGTACGGTGATTGCCAAAAGTGATTTAAAACAACGTCTAAAATTAATTAATAAAACAGCGTGTACAGGCGTAGTAAGCTACCGACCGAATTAGCTACCGTAAGTATTTAGGCATTTTCCCTCCAAAAATATGAACGAAATTGCAACCAAGTCGTTAGTAGAATCCAGGAAAACTGACATCGAATTTGAACGAAGGGAAAGATGAATTCCTGGGATAAAAATCATAAGTGAAATCAACCCAATAAGCTTTGTTTGCTCAGGACCTACGTAAAAACTTTATTTATTAACTACGTTTCTGCTAGATTTTCTGATTCAATGCAAAACTGTACTGGTACACTAAAATGGCATTCCTTATATGGAATGTGAGGGTTTCCATCCACGTAGCAGCAACAAATCAAAGAAAATGTCCCACGGGAAAACCCATGAAACAACGAGTGCTGCATTGTGATAGACAGGCTTCAATTTTTCCTCCCAATTCATTCAGCCCGTGTCAGTGGGAGAGACAAGACGATTTAGGATTTACTCATTCGACCGTTTTGACAGACGTAGCATGATATGTCACTCCAACTCTTCCTCTACTTTCCCCTTGACGTCCTTCTGTTTCAATTCTGCAGGAGAATACAATATTATTCATAATTCCTTCTTTACAGAATTCTTCTGTACTCCCTAAAGTTCCTTATCTAAGTAAATCCCTGGTTAATTTTTTACTATCAAAACATCCCGTCCTCATAGCTTTTAATAATGTCTACAACTGACATACTAAAGTATTGAACTATCCCTCAACTCGTAAAGAATTACGCAGAAAAACTTGTCTTTTGCAATAGTCAAGTAAAATACCGCATTCAAAGAAACTTTTGTTTGAACTCATTGAAGCTGGAAAGTTACAAAAGTAACCGCATTGCTGTATTCTTCTTGAATGGCTTTTCGCACACAGAAAGAGAGCCTTAAAAGTTGACGGACAAGTATTGTATAGTGTTTTAAAAATCTCGCAAATTATTTATAGACAGCACTGCGCTTCCTGTTCTGTCTCGCACTCAGAGATAAATTATTCTTGTCACCCACATCAGCACAAAAAGGGTATTTCCAATTCTCCACATTACAGATTTTAAGCTGAAAGCATTCCTCCAACTAAGACTTTTTTCGTCTTGCCTTAAGCACACATGGAGAGAATCATGAATTAAGGAAGCACAAAAGAAAAGTGCAAATGCTATTATGCCCAGTACATTATTTAAAAGAAGTAGAGCACAAGTAAAAGCTCAAGGCGCACAGACTTATTCGTTAAGTGGAAGCCCAGTCTCTTACGAAAACTTTTGTGTCTTCCATACAAACATAGCAAATGTGCTAACAACTCTCTAACAGTATTTTTTCTTCAGAAGACCCAGAGAAAGCTAGGGAGGTGAGTTTGTGCTTTTTGACGGCATACGCAGTTTGTCATGATGTCCATTGCGTACATGGCTGTACATAGGAAGATCCTTGACGAGTATGTAGCGAGTTCAGCTCAATCTCATTGAAATGATAACACCTTTCTGGTTTTGAGGGTTCCGGGTGTATGACAGAAGCGAATCCTCGCTGATCCGCCTTCATAAAAATTTTACGCTCTGGCTTTGCTCTGGAGTGACTTTGGAGTGTGGAGGAACTTTTTTTGTCAGTACTTCAGTCTACCTCAGTATTTCATGGGGGAAATTCGCGTGCTCTTTTAAAGAAGAAAGTTTCTTTTAAAGTAACAATTTAGTTCTGAATGAGCACCAGGAAGAACATGGAAGGATGCTTGAGAACCGAGATACTTTTGCTCTAGTATTTTGAACTGTATTACCAAGTAGAGAGTGTACCTAGGGACCTAGAGTCTAGACTAGAGCGTTGTGTTTCCAAGCTTTTGCCCCGCTGATAAATATTTCTGCAATAGGAATCGTAATAGCTTGAGGAAAAACGAGAAAAGTATTACACTGGAGAATGGAGAAATGGAGTACTACAAAAACTTGTTATTATAACATCGCCTTAAATCATCTCAAGAAGAACAATTTCTCTAAAGAAAAATGCAATTGACTCTTGTTTTTTCGCTACGTAAGCAAACACAAGAGTTTAGCAGAGTGGAAGTTTCCAGTAGTTTGTAGTATCGTTGTATGCAATTGTGTATTCGTTCTGCATCTGCATCATCTGCTTTGGGACAAAGAATCGATTTAAAATAGTATATAGGGTTGTTAAAGGTATAAGTGGAAATGTGAGCATCCTCAAAAAATCTTGCTCCAGACAGTATGGATTTGACTTTTGTGCAGTAGAAATGAAAAGTTTTGTCGTGTCGTCAAGTAGTTCGATACAAGTTTCATCATTCCACATTCTCATACACTTTTGCAATCGAAATCCTTTGCAGGAAAGACTTGAATACTCATGGTTGTTTGCAAAGCTCAAATAAATACAGCTCAAGAAAACAATACTATGAAATATGATAAACGAGGATATAGTTCAAGTAGTTATTTATGTGGTAGAAGAATATTGGATCTGTAAAGATGGAGAAAGTATTCCGAATCGGGAAGGTGAAGCAGCAAAGGTAGTGTGGTGTAAAGTAGGTCGAATTTAAGTATGATTTTGCATGCCCCGTATATAGGGTTCTTTTAGGATCTCGAGCGTATCGGCACTACTGCCGAATTTCCTCTCACTACTCCAGGGAATTCCTTTGTACTATAAACCTTGTGTGATGTGTGTTTAAAGGATTTCAGCGTTGAGTTGAAGTGGAAGAAATAAGATTAACGAAAGAGAATTCTGTGAGAGAAGGAGAAAAGAAAGTCAAATTCGTCTTGCTCCATTCAGGATCAGTCAAATTGACAAAAGTTCAAAGGACCAGAAGATTGTAATTCCATACACTTTGGGCTATTACATAACGTCAATCCAACTCCAATTGGGGTTCCGATGAAAGCTAAATATCCCTGAGTTAATGGGTTTATACGAAAGAATGAAATCTGAGACTTTAGAAACAACTCTTTCTCTTCCCGTGTCTAAAAGGATGTTCCTATCTTGCGATCTTGCTGCATTGTGTGTACAAAAGATACTTGATCCTCGAAGGATCTCTTAAATGACATGAGAAGGTGAAGCCGTGTGGATCCATTCAATAGAATGACACGGGCACATGCTCCAGTCACAAAAATGCTTTTAAGTTAAGCTATTTATAAACTTCTTTCTGTGAATTCTAATGTCCCTGTTACAAGATTTGTCTCTTATGTATTGTTTGTTTAATATTTATGAAAAGCTGTATATTATATAACTTGGAGAAATACATCGTCCCTGCTTGATAACTTTAACTGACAATTGAAAAACAGTGTGATTAGGCAAAGGTTAAGGCTTGAAGTGCTTGACATGCACATAAAGCAGAAATTCGACGTATCACAACTTTGATTAAAATGGACATTTACGCGAATATCAAATGTGTCCACGATTTATTGAACGTGAAAATACTTTTTACGCTGTTTGCCCACAAATCTTTAATTTCCTGTGGTGAGGCTTTCTCCGTCAGATCAAATATCTCTAAGTCAATCCTTTTATGTACTTGACACTAACTCTGACACATGCCATAATAGTATGCTAATCAAGTTGTACAGGCACACGTTTCAATCTCGAGAATAAAAGTAACCTCGAGCCAAAATGTTTTATAATATCCTTATCATATGCGTTTCTATTGTTGTTTCAGACTATTACACTGCTGTGTTCGTACGAGTTGAACAAGACTTCTCTCTGATGTCACATGCATTACTTTCTCCAGTCAAGCCTTTCCAACCAAATCAATCATGCTGGAGTTGGAATGCCTTGAAAATGAATCGCTGTTTAATGCTATAAATACACTGGTGTCTATTGATTCTTTTGCAAGTAAAATAAACAAACATCACCACCCTTCCGGTACTCAGCTGAACAAGAAAGACCACCGTTCAATTATCCTAAGTAATTTCTCATCATCATCCGATGCCCCAAACGTGTGCGGACTTCCCAAGAACACTACGATAATTATCAGCTAGCACTGAGCTAATGAAAATTTCGTCACAAAGGAACATTCAGCATTTCATTTGCTTAATTACTTATCCACCTTGTTCAATAAAAACTCAAATCCAAGCTTTCTCCAATTACTTCAGAAAACAATGACAGTTCATATGCAAGAACGATTATCCCAAAGTTTTTGGAAGCTGGTAAACACCATCTAAAAGCTCTTTACTTCGTAAGGGGATCTCAAATTACACTAAAACTTTCTCCATATTAGTCATATGATATATCGAGTGGAAGTGAAGTGTAAGTCGTGCTAAAGGTACTTTCACACTCCACCAACTTTCAACAACATCATCACCATCTGAAAACTCAAGTGCACAATAGGCATTCAACGTACCACGTAGAGTCTCACATTACCTCTCGTACTTTCACTTTACCTGATCCATAATGTAAACCGAAATATATACCACGTGAAAGTGTAACAAAAATAAATTGTTACATTATGTAAACGACTAAGGTTTCTTGGCACACACAAACAAAACCCTGAGAAATTAAACTTCATCTGCAGAAAGTAATCCTACTCCTTTGGAGTCAACAGTGTTAGTTTATTCTCTCTCAAACTTCTCGGTGAAAGTAGTGCCGATAAGAAAACCTGAAAAAGGAAGCCTCTTCACCTCCCTCCAAGTGTTTGTGAAATTCAATATGACTCGAACCAAACTACTTTGATGGAAGAGTAAGACGAGGGATAAAATACCTGTGTGTGGGATATCGCATTATCCTTTTTAAAAGCTTTATTCCTAGACATTCTGAAACAACGTAGTTAATACTAAAAAAGGTAAGTTCTCCTGTTCCTGGATTGTAAATACTCTTCTGTATGTTGCAAGTCTTTCACGAAAAGAATTATACATGCAGAATCCACGGAGAAAGCTGAGCATGATGATTCCATCAACAATAATGTACTTTCTACCCCTTCTCCTGGCCTCGTGTGCCCTTCTACCCATACTTGACCCTGTTTTTGCAGAACTCACAACGCCACTTGGTGAACCAAGCCACCCTCCCCTAAGGTAAGAATAATATTATAAGCTAACCACATGCACACATTTATCTTCTTTTGAATCTGAAAAATAAGACAGAGGTTTTTCTTATCTGTAGAATAAGCACAGACCTAAGTGAAAAAGCAGCTATGGACTTACTCATAAGTAGAGATAGGTATGATAAGAGAACACTTCCTCCCAGTCTGGGTAAGACTTCACTCATATTATTATGTGTTGTGTATAGTACTCCGCTGATCTAGATACAGTATGAAGTATCCTAATGATTCCTTATCAAAGAGTACTCGAGTGTAATTAAAAATAAACATACCCCTATGTAACTTTCTCCACAGAGGAACTGCCGGTGAATGTGAGTGTCCTTCTGCTAACTCTGGCATCACCGGATGAATCTTCCCTGGTACTTTATTCTTGATATACTTTCTACTTACTAGAGCATTACCTTCCATTTATCTTGTCCAAACCTTCGTTCTACATTCCAGTTGAGAAATAACGTCACATTTTTTCCTCTGTAATAGAAATACGAGGTGGAATTCCTCATGAATCTTGTGTGGTGTGATAGTCGACTGAAGTACGAAATGTACAACTCGTCCGACCCACCTCCCACTTATTCACCGGATATTCACGAAGCTATTCCAATGAGAGCTAATCCACGACGAAGGAACTATTTGGATGCTCTTCATCACTTCGCTAAGGTTTGGGTCCCAGACGTCTACTTCGTGAAGCATGGGGACTTTCGGACTAATCTTGACCCGAATCATATTGCACTCAGGATTTATCAAAATGGAACTGTATCGTTTACAACTAGGTAATGATTCATAAAGTCTGCACAAGTTTACTAACGCAGTGTCGTTACGGAGGATAAACTTAATGTAACATAACATTTCATCTGTATTTATTCCAGACGCCATCTCATACTCTCTTGTCAAGGAAATTTGGCCATATTCCCATTTGACGATCCTGTTTGCACTTTCTCCATAGAAAGTAGTAAGTATCTGGGATTTTACTTTCATAATCATTTATACGTGTCATGCACACGATCCGCAATGAATCCTGCGACTACCATCAACAACACCCAACCATTCTTTGTAATATACTGAACCATATTAATCCTCTGATGGTTGGGACACAACTGCCGTGTACTTTATTTTCTCCTTGCCAAAGAATGTGCTAACACTACCAACATGTTTACCCAACCTGTATACCTTCTAATGAAATAAAAATGCTCCAGGGTGTTGACGTAGTGTTTGTTATCTTTCTCCAGTTTCAAATGAAAAAGATGCCTTGGAATTCAAATGGCATACGGATACTGGTGTCCTGAGGAAATCGCCTAATTTAACATTTCTTAACGCCTACTTGGCCCAGAATGAAACAAGTTACTGCAATTCATCCCATTGGCGAGGTGAGTTGTATACACACAATAATAAAAAGCCTTTCTGCCACTTTTTCTTTTGACTTCTCACGATTTATCTCTCACGGATTAAGATAAGTGGTTGAAGTCTTAAGGGCTAAATCTACACACATATTCCTATATAGACAAAACTACACCTCTGTACTATAAAATATATGTGTATCAAAAACTACGATTTCTTACTCAAGCGTCCAGTGTAAAATTTCAACTCTTCACAGTCCTCTCCATCATATAATTTACACAACGCTACTCTTACAATCGTTCCACGAAGTACATTAGAAAAAAGAATTTCTTCCTACAGAAAGCTGAAAATCCCCAACACAATACTAATTCTTCGAGAATTTCACTCTCTCGTGTGTTCGTGTCTTGCTTCAGTAATGAAGTATTGTTGATAACACATCTATCTCTTGAATTTTCCATTGTACGAAGTACGAAGTGCTTGTTAAAATCTTGATGAAGAGAAATAGGGCCTATACGCTTCCTGCGCAAAACTTTACTTGTTCGCTCACTATAATGGACAAGGAAGTAAAGTATCTATGTAGGCGAACCTTCCACCAAACAATCATCTTACTCCTGATAGTATTATTTTTTTCCTGTCATACAAAATAAATTACTTCTTAAGGCAACAGTGCCCCGGGATGAAATAAGCTTTCTCGAAAAGATCGATGTATTCTTTGGATTTTGTCTATCCACTCATCCATGTAGACAGGCAATTTTCATTTATAATGAGTTCTAAAAAGACCCACGCAATCAAATTTATTGTACCAATCCTTATCTCGCTTGCATTTGACTTTTGACTGGAAAGCGAAAATTTTCAGATTACGGCTTCCTTACGGCATGTTCATTAGGTTACGCACAAAATCACACAAGAAATCCCAATGTAGGTTGACTTGAGATAAAAGCATAAGGGTCGATTCGCCTTGTTTCTTTTCTCTCTCCTCTCATGCCCCGTTTCCCACAGGACCAAGTTCTTCTTATGATAAAAAGGAAATGAGATTTTTGTTCTGCTCAACAACAGGGAATTACAGTTGTCTTCGGGTGGAGCTGACATTCAATAGA
>JAQGAB010001512.1:0-16003 GCA_034696565.1 Isotomurus graminis
AGAAAAGTTCTCCGAAACCACATAATCTAACTTAATGAGACAAATTTCAGTGATCGCTTCCAGTTGCAGAGAGAACGGAGTGCTGCACGATTCTGATACTGCAACAGATCACGAAACAAGCAAATTAAATCTTCTAAAGAAAGTGGATCAGTTTCAGGCACTAGGCACCACGCTTAACAAGCGACAAGCCTTGTATTTTGTACCTGGTCCGCTTACAGAGTCGTAGCTTTCAATTTCTTAAAATTGTTGAAATAAACAAGTTAATTATATTCAAGAAAGTGAAGTCAGGAATTTATTGTCTATTTATCCAAATTCCAAGCAGCAGGCGTTCTTTGTATTTTTTCATTTGTCACCACTCCTAGTGTTTTCCACTTAAACTTCGTCCATCTTAACGCAGCCGTATTCACTCAGGCAAAAATGCGGAAGTGGAATATAAATTAGATTTCAGGCAGAGTACACAGCCATAATGCATTTAACAAGAAATTTTGTAAGCTAGTTTGTAATGTTGTGTGCGAGAGTTTGAAGTCGCTTTATGAAGTCTACCAAAATTAAACTGGGTAGCAGTACAGTTTATTAAGTTACGAGATAGATTTATCATGAATGTAGTTTTGGTTGTCTCTTCGGTTTCCGACTGATTTCCACTCTTCCTACAAGCCATGTGGAGTAGAGATACTTGTCAAATCATTACAAGTTTTTAGTTGTGTATGAAGTGAAAAGAATTGAAACGGTAATAATATTTTGTTGATGGAATTAAAGCGTCATACACCGGAAGCAGTTCTGAGGAAGATGATGTCAGCCCCAGGGAAAAGCAGCAAAAGACCACCAGGAATTTTAACGATTTTTGCGTTAGAAACATCGATTCCCACGCCTTTGGCCGCCGTGAAATTGAGATTGCTGAACAAGGTGAGTGCATTGGCGAAAGATTTTTGAGACTGTTCTCGAGATACTTCCTCCTTGCCTTGCTTTCTCTTCATATCTTCTTGACCTTTACTCGTGTCTAGTGTGAGTGACGTGTATTGTATTTGAATATAGAAATGCCCGGTATTGTGGCCTTAAGAAAACGAGCTGCGGATGATAAGCCTTTGAAGGGAGCCAAAATTGTGGGGTGTACTCACATCAACGCACAGACTGCTGTGAGTTTTTTTCATTTGTTGAGTGCTGTGATAATTGGTCAAAGAGGTCTCCATCCAATCTTTGGGTCAATAGGTTTTGATCGAAACTCTCACGGAGCTGGGAGCTCAGGTGCGATGGGCTGCGTGCAACATCTACTCAACTCAGGTAACTTTCACTAAATGAGACGATTTCCTCGGAGGGGGGAGAAAGCTTATGGAAACATTCTTTCCTTTTCTCGAGAAAATTACAGAGCAGCGATATTTTTAGATCCTTTTTATGATGAGTTTCTTTTGTGTTTTGCATGTAGAACGAAGTTGCAGCCGCATTGGCAGAAGCAGGTGAGTTTCCAACGTGTAGATGTAAAAAATACTTCATAATATCTTGTAGCGCACACTACATTCTTAATACTTTCGTGTTTCGTCCTTGACACTTGCATGTCTAACACTGGGGTCGTAGACTCCATAAGGAGATGTAAAGGGTAGAGATGAATGAGTTGAAATCCAATTTTCAAAGAACCCTGGATATGCTCGTTTCTATTACAGTTGTCACGTGTTCACATGGATTTTCACGATGAATTTATTGGTTTGTAGGATTTCCCATCTTTGCTTGGAGAGGCGAGACGGAAGAGGACTTTTGGTGGTGCATAGATCGATGCGTCAACGCTGAGAATTGGCAGCCCAACATGATTCTTGACGATGGAGGAGATGCTACTCACCTTATGCTCAAAAAATACCCTGCAATGTTTAAGCTGATAAAAGGTATAGAAATGTCCTCGCCCAATCTCATCGGGAAACTCGTCTTAGATTTAATTTTCTTGTCTACAATTTTCCTTGTCTTTTCTTAATATTAGGAATTGTGGAAGAAAGTGTTACTGGAGTCCATCGCTTGTACCAGCTGTCCAAAGCTTCAAAACTCACTGTTCCAGCTATGAACGTGAATGATTCTGTTACGAAGACCAAGTTTGACAATCTTTACAGCTGTAAAGAATCGATCATTGATAGGTACGGCTCAAGAGAAAATTAGCTCGTAGATTAGGAGGACTTAATTAAAACTAAGCTGTTTCATGTAACCTGCAGCTTAAAGCGATCGACAGACGTGATGTTCGGAGGAAAACAAGTCGTTGTCTGCGGGTATGGCGAAGTTGGGAAAGGAAGCTGCCAGTCTCTGAAGGGGCTGGGATGTGTCGTCTATGTTACCGAGATCGACCCGATTTGTGCTCTTCAGGCTTGGTGAGCTTTTCCTTTGATGAAAAAACTCATAAAGAGAAAAGTTTTGATGAAGACTGAGAATTGTGATGCGGGTTTTTATTGCTTGTGCAGCATGGATGGATTCCGTGTGGTGAAACTGAATGAGGTAATCCGCAATGTGGATATTGTGGTAACTGCTACTGGAAACAAGAACGTCGTCACTCGAGAGCACATGGACAAGATGAAAAATGGATGCATCGTTTGCAATATAGGTCACTCCAACACTGAAATTGACGTGGTGAGGCTCCCATAAATTATCACTAGTTTCATGGTACTCGTAGATCTATCGTAGACATGATGATTCTAACAATAAGTTTCTATATACCTGTCTTAAATCCTTAATCAATTCCGTGACATTGAGACATCGTTTTGTTCTACTCAGGGGAGCCTCCGAACTCCAGAGTTAACATGGGAAAAAGTCCGCTCTCAAGTTGACCATGTAATTTGGCCTGACAGTAAACGGATAATTTTAATAGCTGAAGGACGCTTGATTAACCTCACGTGCTCAAGCATTCCATCCTTCGTTGTTTCCATCACGGCTGCAACTCAGGTATCTCTTCGTTGGCATATTTGTAATTCAATGCCAATCATGAAAATAAACGTGAGTTCCTATCTTTTAAATAGGCTTTGGCTCTCATTGAGTTATTCAACGCACCTCCGGGACGCTACAAGTCGGATGTATACTTGCTCCCTAAGAAAATGGGTATGTTGTTTAAATAAAAACTAGTGAAACCAACCTAAAAAATAGCAAACTTAATTATCTAATCATGTTATGATTACAGACGAGTATGTCGCCAGTCTTCACTTACCAACTTTTGATGCACACTTGACAGAGCTGTCGGATGATCAGGCAAAATACCTTGGTCTCAACAAAGCTGGACCCTTCAAACCAAACTACTACCGGTAAGAGTAAACTCAAGTGTCTCAAGGACTGACAGATCATCTAATAATGCCAATGTGACCTTTGCTCTGACAGATATTGACACCAGGAGGGGTTTCAAGCCAGCGCTTCCAAATTCTCCGTTCCTTACTAAGAAACTAAACTTTACAACATACATACTTAAACTTTCCAATATAAAAATCTTCATTTCATTCGTATCACCAGAACAACAATGAAGATATGAACAATGCGCTAAATCCGGTGTGAAATTAAGTGGCCATTTCAAAAGGTTAATTAAAAGTGTATAATACTTCGCGATGAACGAAGTGCGTGGTTTTCTTATCAAGATTTAAAATGTCGTGTTATTTTAATCCTGTTTACTTTACAGCCAGTATCGTACTATGAATGTCTTGTGTATACTTGTTTAAGGAGTGAGTTAGATGCATTTGTATTAACCTGTTCCCTGTTCACACTGTCCAGCAGCACTGTAACGCTGGAATTTCATGTCTGAAACTTCTGAATCCCTTTTTTCCACAACACAGTATTGTAAAAGGAAGACTTCAAGCGCGTAATCAGGTGCTAGATAATTTAGTACTAAGCAAACTCTTTTTTGGGATGAAGTAATTGCATACAAGGTACTTTTCAAGAGGCTGTAATATTTAGTTAAAGTCTTACAAGTTTAAACAGTCTTGCATTGTAATTACAATTAGTACAAGGAGACTACGAAATCAAATCAATCATGAAAGTCTAAACATTGGTCAGCCTTCTGAAAGAAAATTAGAGTCTGTAAATAACCTGTAATTGGAATTGTGAATACGTACACGACGCTGTGACAATAGGATACATATCTTTAAAATGTGGAAAGAGTGACGTGTTCCTTCCGTTTTGGTTCTCTTGTATCCCTTCCCCTCACTAATCGAGTAACATGCGCCTTAATATTCAGCCAACTTTTGTAGTTGATCAATCTAAACGTATTTACGAGAAAACAAGCTGTTATGTGTGTAGTCCACCGAATCCAATGATGTAATGAGTCTCGTTACTTAATTACCGTATTACAAAATGCTGCACTTCAAGTGGCGTTTGCTTCTAAAAATCAGCGGAGGAATGTTAATTTCTCTAGAAAATGTTTCCAGTTAAAAGCCATGAAATCAAGCGCAGTGACTACACATTCCATTTATGAGTCTTCTTGTCTATTCCTCAAGTCAGGTTAAGGAGTTAATATTAACATGTGGCATGACTAGCAAAGGTTTAATCCTAAATGTAACAGAGAGGAGTTTGTAGAGGTTTAGGTGTGTGCGTTACGTGCACTGATACTTTTTTGTGAGAACATGTGGGTGCCAACTTTGAGCCATTTATGAGTGTTTTAATTAAAGTCTTCTTGTGCGGTTTCCGAAGGAATAATTGTAAAGATGAGCTCTCTTAGTAAACAATGCAATTGATTATTAAGACTATAATTCGAAGGAAAGGCCCGAAATGAAGAGAGTGACTCTTACGACTGCCAAAAATGTTTTATAGAAGACTCTGACAATTTAGAGAGGAAAAACAACCAAACGTCCAAAAACTACGAGACAAATACGTCTTTAGATATTTCTTAGGTCTACACTTGGTAGTACTTTGGAGCACAACGGATGTATTATTCGATACTCTTAATTGGTACGCTCAAATCGATAGTCAGTGAGTCTTAAAGTCTTGGCATGTATTTTATTGATAATACACAGTTTAAAAGATAACGACGGCCCTCCAGAGAATCCTTTTGTAGTTTCACAGTCCCTTCAAACACGTTTAAACTCTTCTACTAGATGTCTAATGGGATAATATCGATGCAACCAAACAGTAAAACAAAGTGTGATAGAACTTGAACAACTAGGCAAGTGTAGTAAGCATCGTCGTCGTACTTTATTCTTAAATATTCTTATCAAAATAAGCTAACGAGTGTGTAAGTGTGTTTGCCATTTAATAAAGTGGGTTTTGAAAAAGTAGCTCAAACTGTCTTTCTTGTACTTGAATTTCCCCGAGCTTCCTGAAAGGTGACTATTATCTCGTTCTACAAAATACGTACAAAATACCCAGGCTGACAGCAACAGTTCCTTTCCAAGAAAACGGAGCAGCGAGAGATCCATTACTGAGACTGCTAATCTGATTGCTTGTCCTTAGAGGAAGCGCAAGAACTACGGGAGATAAGGAAGGTTCACTACGTCCTTCAAGACTCGTATTGTTCTCATCCGAAAACACTTCCTCTCCTCCGTACTCTACGCTTATTAACTCTCCAGACTCATCCTTCTCATCCAACGAACGAGAAAAGTACCTTCTTCTGTTTGGAACACTTTGCACTTGTCCTTTCTTCTGGAAACGTAGACGGACTTTCGAGTCGTACATCACCGGAGGGGAATTCACTCTACTCTGATTACTGTTGTGAGGATTCGGTCCGTATCTCGACTGGAACGACGAAGACACTTGCACAATCCTCTGAGGAGCTTTAATTTGATCCTAAGCAACACAAATAATCAAATTACTTATTGGAAGAAATAAAACGTCATTCCCTTACTTGCGTGGAATTCGGGGGCACAAACGGAAACGATGCCACCAAAGGCCTGTGGATTTCCTTCTGCCAAACGCATCTCAGCGTCTTTGCCACATCTCCAGCCTCCTGAATCGTAGGGTCGTTTTGAATCAACAAAGTGTTCTCAATGTAAATCTCGTTATCTGTAAATCATCCAGTCATTAAACTACTCAACTTCATACAAGAAGGACTAATTAATAACCACACCAGTAAAAGACGTGTGAGTTTTCAAAACTCACCGTTAATCTTGGCCCCACGCTTAGTTAGTCTGTGAGAAACTCGATTCATTCCGTGGTAAACAGTTCCACACTCGCTTATTGGGATGAGGAAGCTAATTAGTTGCACACAAAAAGAACCCCACAAGGTGTGAGCCAATTAGTTGCACATTTGTAACGAATTCATCAACCGTTGAGTGGAAGTAAGCAAGCCTTGCGTTCAACCGTATGTGAAGAAGCCAAGGAAATCTATGAATGAGTCTTTGTGGTGCGTAACTCTTCTAAGACAATCTCTAACCTCGTATCATCAGGACACTTCTTAACAAAAGCTAAGTCAGCAGAAATTGGCATTTAACCTTCCCCATTCAACCCACAACCACTCCAAACACCATTGTACTATTAAAAGTAGGACCAAAGCAATCTGTGTTACGTAAACAAAAAATAGTAACCTACGTAAAATTAGTTCCACTTCGCCTCATCCCCTCATCTTTCTCTCCTTCCGATGTTGTTGGGGGTGGAGGAATATACCGACACTGCGCCGTCTCATAATGCCCTGCAACCAACATTATCAACTCTTCAGTTCCAACCAATTGTCTCTCGTCTTCCATTGAGCCTACCGTTTGAGTATGCGATTCCATGGAACTCCTTGTGGAACCAGAGCTTCACTCGGATCCCTTCGTGAGTACATTCTGCCTGCAGCTCCTTCAGAATTGAGTCACTCTCCTCACATAAACTCCTGTCCTGTCGAAAGTCACACAATGCCCCGGTCATCCTTAATCAATTAAAACATTAACTAAGTCTCTTTCCTTACCAGAACCACTGCTACCAAGTAAACCACCACTCCACTCAAACACACCTTCGGGTAGATCATAATTCCTATATTCAGTCTTATAGAGATCTTTTAAATCTTTCACCACCGCCACAGCTCACTTTACACACACTTAAGTCCTACACAATAAATATCCTAGTTGTCACTGAATTCTCTGCAAAGAGAGTCTTAAACTGCCTTCGTCATAGACTCTCCTTAGTCAATGTGCCTTAATAGTAAAGAAGGCTTAGAGAGAACCTCCTGCTGACGTGAGATCCCTCGGTCGCAATCCCACAACATCAGCAGCGACTGAACATCCCTAATAGTCTTTAGCACCAACCCATTTTATGGCACATTATTACGCGATCATCGTGATGTGGTCAGTCTGTGTCATTCCAAGTCATGCAGCCAGACTTTCAGACGCACATACGCGTGTGAATGCAAATCTTCCTCCACAACCAGATTTAAACCTTTTAACTCACTTCATCATCAGCCAATTCAGGACATCCAACATCCCTTAATACTCACCACATGGTCACTACGTCTCAATTACACCCTCACCTGCACTTTATATATGCATCTCCGCGTTCCTCGAGACTCTCCTCCACACACCGAGACTACCTCCACTTAACTAACTGTATAGATTTCTACACTTCCAAAGAGTTCGTTGATTTGCCTTATGAATTACGACACACACACACAATACATCTCCTCATCTGCATTCTCAAACAAACATAATTC
The DNA here is from genome assembly GCA_034696565.1 of Isotomurus graminis. NCBI lineage: Eukaryota > Metazoa > Arthropoda > Collembola > Entomobryomorpha > Isotomidae > Isotomurus > Isotomurus graminis. Next base: position 7,565 of record JAQGAB010001512.1, read on the forward strand.
ACCTCACAAATTCATGTCTTTCCCTTCTTCCCCTCTTTGGGATTTCCTATCCGAGATTCTTCACAACTCCCATCTCATTCTGCATCTCACAAGATTGCAACTCTCCTCGGGATGGGAAACAAATTCAAAAGAACATGTACACCACCGATTTAAGTGACCATTCAACCATTACACATTCATCCTAACGGTTACCACTCACTTAATCCAACCGTCTCAATCTCAATTTCCCAAAGACTCTTATTAAACAGACATTCATTTTCAACAAAATCCCATCCTTCTAATAATACCACAAAGTCAGTTTCATCTCATGAGCATCAACAAATCCTTTGCATAACAACACAAGACTCAACTCACCAAAGAAGATCGCCGTTACCCAATAATTCTACCTCGGCCATCATTTTTTGGTAACATTGCACCCCAAAAGATGCATTTATCAGTAACAATTACGAATAGAGTGGGTTATTAACGGAGGATGCTTGAGTAAGGTCGGGCGTCGTGATCTCATTTCTACTTTTGAGTGGAAGATTAAGCCATGGATGTAAGAAACAGGTTGCCTGTAATATGTGTAACTACGAAAGACTTATTTGGAAGAATTTACCCATTCGCCTTTATAGGTTGGTGTGCCAACTTCTTTGCATTTATTTCAATTAAATCCTCAAACTCGTGAGATTAAGTCGTGATCCGTTTGTCTATCACATCAACACACACAAAACTACTCGTACGAAACAAATAAATAGAGAACCAGATGCAATCCTTTATTTCCAACGTTCCCTTGTGAACAAATAAACTCACATTTATTCCAAACCGGAGATCAGAAGTTTATTCTTAAACGTCTAATAGATCTTAATGCACAGAGAGTTCCATTGAAGCCTTAAGTCTTATCCTATGGTAACACATGTGACACACATTCCATAACCCAGAATTCATACACTTTCTTTCCGAATTCCCATCCCAAGTCCCAGCAATACTTTAAACCCTAATTCATCTTTCAGCTTGCTAACACTCCATTCAGAGAATTTACCAATGTTAATACAAATGATTAACATCCACGTTCAAGTGTTGCTTTACCATTAGGGTCCAACACAAACGATTGAATGTATTCGGACCTCATGAAATTCAAGCTCGTCATTATTCCACACCCAAACCGCAAACTGCCCAGCTTTAGCTTCCGAATGAAACAACCCATCAATAACTATGAACTCCAGCAATAAGTTCCTCAGAAAAGTCCAATTAGGAATGAATCACGAGGGAGGCGACACAGAGGAGAAGTTGAAGCCATAAAGAGTAATAATGATTGTACAATAAGTTGCTGCCTCCAGAGGAAACGACGTGCTTTTACATTAGAGAATCTGACCAAGGCCATCATCATACACACCATCAAAAGTCTCAAGAAGAATATTCTGGAGAGGTATCCACACTACAACATGTAACAGAGGCCTCCTGGACACAAGACAACCTGCTCTCATGTAAATTGTGGTCCACATGTGGCTTACAATTTGGCAAGATTTGGAATGTTAGTTTCCTCTGGGAGAGTAAAAGCCACAGAAAGGATTCCTCAAGCATTTAATTGTGGCAAATCCACTCCATCCATCTCCACACACAATCCGTAGGGCAAAACCCACCCGCCGTATATATCGAATCATACCGAGTCTGAGCAACTTTATATCCTAATACACCTTGAGCCTCGTCCCCCAACTTCTATTCCAGCACTCCAGCAGAAAGTAAAGAATCGCCTATGGAAAAATTCACCTCCTCCAGCCATCATCATCATCATCACCAGCTATTAAACTTGATGATATCAACTCCACACAGATTCTTCAGCCGGCTTTTTGCCTGACAACACACAACGCTTATTCCTCTCCACTTAATCACTCGTTCCAATACTCTCTCCATCAACATGGCCAACTACCATAAACCTGAATCAAAGACTATCCAGGAGCTTCGTGACATTGCCAACAAGTTGAGAATCCATTCTGTCACTTCCACCGACGCTGGCAAATCTGGGTAAGCACATTTGCACCTTTAAACTCTCTCATTAACATCTCAAGTCAACATATTTCCATAAAGCAACCAAGCCGAGTGGAAAAACACCGGCGAAATATCAGCAGACCCACAAACACACGGGTTCGATCGATAAAGTCAACCTGACCTTCATTTCCTCATCTCTCTCTATTATTGTCCCATCTAAGAATCTCTTCCACTCTGAGACACTTATAAAAGTCCAGGGACACACTGGACACCCCCATTTCCATAATTCCTACCACAACCTCTCCAAAGTTAGTCAAGTAGGTAGATATGCAACTCACTAATCAATTGGCATGGGAAGCAAACCCATTAAATGGAATAGGTTATCCGATACTTTTCCTCATCCAATAGCCACCATCATCATCAATCCCATCCATCATCGATGCCCCTTAATAAACTCCTCTACACAAGTCTTATCATTACCAGTCGTTGAAATCCGAATCATCCTAGTCGTCTCCACAATCTCCTTAATATTCCGTCTAGACATCTCAGCATTTCATACGTCTTCAAACAAAAATCCATCGAATGCACTCCAGAATCTATCGCCCCAATCTCCCTTATCTCACTTCCATCCTCCACCAGAATAATGAATAATATTAATGACCTTTGAACTACACATTTCTCCATCCAACACCCTCAAGAACACGGTGATGAGGAAATAACACACATGTCACATTCACTTCTCAGATGAACTCCTATTTCGAAATCAATCTAGTAACACGTCACCCCACCACCACCAACATCAAAATTAGTGTACATCATTTACAGCTACCATTTGCGCACCTTAGAAAAGGAATAAGAGTTCACCTTAAGGTCATTCGGTGGTGTGATTATCAGGCGATAAGATGCACACACACAATTTCTCCATATGCATTTGGGGTATCCTGGAGTGCATTCAATCATTAAGTGATGTGCACATGGCATGAGATGGTCACTCCACTCTCGCCGGCCGGCATTCACTCACCACTCACCACTCTGTCAACATCTCTCCCACATCTCATCACTTAATTAATTAAACCATGGCTGCTCCAACCATCGACAAGTCGCGCGTGGCAGAGTTATCCGACATCGCCAACAAACTCAGGATCCACTCTATCCACTCCACCTCTGCTGCCAACTCGGGGTGAGGAGAACAACGACGCGCGCCAACTTCGAAAATTTCGAATTCTCAATCTCCCATAAGCCTCCCACGTTTACTGACTTCAAGGTTTTGAAAATCTCTTTTCTTTTGTCACAGACATCCAACATCATGTGCGTCCATGGCGGAAGTGATGTCGGTCCTGTTCTTCCACACGATGCGGTACAAGGTGCAGGTCCCCAAGGACCCTTCCAACGACAGGTTCATCCTCTCCAAGGGACATGCTGCGCCTATTCTCTATGCTGGTGAGAGAACTCTTCATAGTTTCTCATAAAAAAACATTCAATAATGTGTGTGTGGGTGTTTGTAGCTTGGGCGGAGGCTGGATTGTTCCCTGTGGCTGACTTGAACAACCTCAGGAAGTTTGACAGCGACCTTGAAGGTCACCCGACCCCAAGACTTAACTTTGTGGATGTTGCAACCGGTTCGTTGGGTCAAGGCTTGAGTGTGGCTGCTGGTATGGCTTATGTTGGCAAGGTCGTGGATAACGCTCCGTACAGGTGAGATAGGCGAATTTACATGTAAATTAAATCCTATTTTGGTTAGATATGTAAATGTACTTCTGTTCTGTAGGGTCTACTGCCTCATTGGAGATGGGGAGAGTGCCGAAGGATCCTTGTGGGAAGCTATGCATTTTGCTAGCCGGTACAATCTGGATAACCTTGTCGCCATCTTTGATGTCAACAGACTCGGCCAGTCTGAGCCAACCGCATTGCAACACCAAATGGATGTTTACAGGAAGCGACTTGAAGCTTTCGGGTTTAATGCTATTGTTGTGGATGGACATGATGTGGAAGAGCTCTGCAAGGTATTCACACGAAGACGAGGAATATTCTGATAATACAAAGTTGCTTATCAATTCTTAATTCCCATCAGGCATTCCATGAAGCGTCAGAGACAAAAGGAAAGCCAACTGCTATCATTGCAAAGACTTTCAAGGGAAAGAATTTCCCCAGCATTGAGGATCAGGACAACTGGCATGGAAAGCCTTTGGGAGATAAAGCCCCAGATGTCCTTAAGGTAACTTTCACTAAGCACCTCTTCAATTAATCAATTATCATTGTGTAACCTTTATTGTCCTCCCAGCATTTGCAAGCTCTCATCAAGAACAACGGACCCACTCAGCTGATCCCTTCGAAGCCAGTGGTGGAAGTTCCAGCCGCAGATATTGCCAACGTGAAGTTGTCTCATCCACCTGCATACAAAGTGAGTAAACATGTCAACGCATTGATTGAATAGATGAATAACTTTAATTGTTTTGTAGATTGGACAACTTGTAGCCACTCGATTGGCATACGGAGATGCTCTTCAGAAACTCGCGGCTGCAAACAGCCGTGTCATCGCTTTAGATGGAGATACCAAGAACTCGACATTCTCTGACAAAGTTCTTAAGGTACTCGGCTGACAGATTAAATCACCTCGTACAGAAATTAACGGGAAATTCCATCTTTGTGAATTGCAGAACACTCCAAAGCAGTTCATTGAATGTTACATTGCTGAACAAAACTTGGTTGGCGTTGCCATCGGTGCTGCTTGCCGAGACAGGACCATTGCGTTTGCTTCAACCTTTGCTGCATTCTATACCCGAGCATTTGATCAGGTTAGTACACTAGCAATATTAAGCGTTGTTGAGCTAATTTAGGACGTTGTACTTATACTAATATTACAATTGCAGCTTCGAATGGGAGCCATTTCTCAAACCAACTTGAACTGTTGTGGATCTCACGCTGGAATCAGTATCGGTGAGGATGGACCTTCCCAGATGGCTTTGGAAGATATTGCGTTGTTCCGAAGCATTCCTGGAGCTACTGTATTCTATCCCTCGGATGCAGTGAGCACTGAATACGCTGTTCAATTGGCTGCCAACACTAAAGGCATTTGCTTCATCCGAAGCTCTCGACCAAACACTCCAGTGTTGTATGACAACAATGAACCATTCCAAGTTGGCAAGTGCAAAGTCGTTAGGTCCAACGAAGCAGACAAAGTTCTTCTTATTGGAGCTGGAGTAACTCTTCACGAAGCTGTCAAGGCTGCAGATGAATTGGCCAAGTCTGGAATTCACGCTCGTGTCATCGATCCATTTACCATTAAGCCTTTGGACGCACAAATCATCGAACACGCCAAAGCTGTTGGCGGTAGAATTGTCACTGTGGAAGATCACTACCCCGAAGGTACCAAACTATTGCTTACAACTGCTGTGTGAGGTGTGAAGAGTTTTACTCATCCAAGTTTTTGTATCAGGTGGAATCGGGGAAGCCGTCGCATCTCTCGTGGCACTGGAGAAGAACGTCATCGTTAAGCGACTGGCAGTCCGAGACATTCCACGATCAGGACCACCAACTGTCCTCATGGAGAAGTTTGGAATCGATGCGAATGCTGTCGTAAAGGCTGTCAATGAAATCCTTAAGCTTTAAACTCAGCTTCCAACTTCATTCCACAATTCCTAATATTAAGAAAATTAAAGGAAAAATGTAAACGAGAAAATTAAATCCAAGATGAATTTCCCGATGAGATTGGGCGAGAACATTTCTTTTTATCAGCTTAAACATTGCAGGGTATTTTTTGAGCATAAGGTGAGTAGCATCTCCTCCATCGTCAAGAATCATGTTGGGCTGCCAATTCTCAGCGTTGACGCATCGATCTATGCACCACCAAAAGTCCTCTTCCGTCTCGCCTCTCCAAGCAAAGATGGGAAATCCTACAAACCAATAAGTTCATCGTGAAAATCCATGTGAACACGTGACAACTGTAATAATAACCTACACCAAGCAGCCTCTTTAAGCCCAGGTAACTGAAGACCTCATACATACAAATAAGCATACATATGCCAATGCTGTCGTTAGCGCCTTTAAACCCCACTTAAGCAATCTGCTGCAACGATTTCGAAGTTTCATACGATTACCAAAGTTGCTTAAAATTACAATTTCTTGCGACTGTGAAAAAATGGGAGAGGACCCTTGCTTAGTTTGGCCTCTGCTGTCGTTAGCGTTTGCTGTTTTGACCCATTTGGGTGACCCCCATGGGTTAACCAGCACTCTGATAAACACCAAATTTTGGGCGGGAGGTTCGACACGCTTTTGGAACGTCTCCACCAAATTTGGTTACGATCGGATCGCGATCGATGTGGAGAATCTAACAAAGGAGGGGAATGAGGCAAGTTGAGACATCCTCCCTTTGTGCCTTCAGTGTCCTTCTAGTCCCTTCCTGATTGGCAGGTGGACCTTCACGGGATTCCTCAACTCTCTCCTCACAGCGAAATACGAAGAAGTGATTCCAAATGTGGGCGTGGCTTTTAAAAACGCGGATCAGCAGGACGAGTGTTTCAGTTATGGAATGCAGAGACTAGGGATTGTAAAAGGTCAGCCAGTTAATGGGGCGCAGATCTCACTACTTGACCTCCTCCCCGTCTGATCCTAAAGGGTCGAATGTCACTCTCATCACATCACTCCTCCCATAATTCTTCGTATACATGTATTCTCCCGACGCATAAACGACGCTGTGAATGGGGCAACCGGAATCGCGATGAAGCTGTAAGGGTCCTTCTGGTCCCTTCCACAAGGGCAGCTGGACCTTCACGTTGCTTCATCCCCTCCGTTCACAGCGCTTCACGAGGGAGTGGCGCTAAAGTGGGCGTGGCTTCGATACACAAACGGCTAATTAGATTGTCGAATATCCGGTTGACAAGGTTTGGGACTACATAGTGAGGTTCGGTTACCCAGGTCTCTCCACGTGACCTCCCCCATCTCCCAAAAGGAGGTCAAAGGTCACTCCTCGTCTTCTCATCCAGTCAGCACACTCATTTCGTAGACAGGAAGGTCGACATTTCGATAGTGAATAAGTCGCGCGCTGTGTGAATCTAGTCGAGAGATACAATAAAAACCTACACCAAGCAGCCTCTTTAAGCCCAGGTAACTGAAGACCTCGTACACTCAAGTAAGCATACATATGTCTCTGCTGTCGTTAGCGACGCGAATTTTCGTACCTTTCAGCCCTATTTAAGCACTCTGCTGCAACGATTTTGAACTTCTGTACGAATACCAAATTTGCATTAAATTACTATTTCTTGCGACTATGAAAAAATTGGCAAGGGGTCAAGCTTAGTTTGGCCTCTGCTGTCGTTAGCGTTTGCTGTTTTGACCCGTTCGCGTGACCACCAGGGGTCACCCAACACTCTGATCAACACCAAATTGTGCGCTGTAGATCCGACTTGCTTTCGCAACATTCCCACAAAATTTGGTGACAATCGGTCAGATGGGTCTTGAGATAAATCGCGCACAGTCAGACAGACAGACGGATAGCGTGACATAACGTATCCTCGTATATGCACCAGTTACCTGGGCAAAAAATGGTCTCTGCCTTAAACATTGTTTCCTGTGTTTCTTTATCGAGCGACACGGGTTATCTGGAGGTCCCGCGTGAGGTTATCTGAAATCCCGCGGCTTTGCATCCCTTGAGAAGTGTCTTTGTAGGTTTGGCGCGGCAGATGACCTTCAGACGCTGAGCGTGGCTAATGAGGGGGAGGAAAAAATGACAGCGCTGGGGGTGTAGCTTAATTCAAAGCAACCAATGAGAGCGATTGAGTGGTTGTCATTTATTGCGACAAAGAAGAACGGTGGACGGATTCAGACGGAGGCTAGCGACACCAGCGGACCAAACCCAACCAGAACGTCTTGAAACAAGAACGGCGCGTCCGCGCGACGGATTTTGGTCTTCTTCCAGTAGACGTTCCATGGAGATCCCACCGCTTGGAACTGCTTTGATGGCTAGGAGAGTCAGTTGTGACTTGTGACCCATCGGAGTCCATTCCAATTGACCTCAGGACCTGCAGACTCCGGTTCCACAGACGATTGAACGTTGCGGTTCTCATCTCGTTGGAAGGAGCGTGCGCCACTTGGTTCCTCGTGATCTTGAGGATCCAGACGTTGTCGTTGGTGAACTGGGAGAGGTCGCAGGAGGTCACGGAGGACCTTGAGGATGTCCAGAAGGAGCAACAGGATCCAAAGATTCGACTTCTCCAGATTATTCTTGATTGTGGAACTTTGTATTTGCGTCGCCCTGGATGATGACAATTATGCCAGACGTTCTCTTTAGTCGCTGTGCATTCGGCTTGCAATCCCTCCACTTTAGGGTTGAAACAAGCGTTTTTGGTGAAGTTAGTCAACACAAGTACATTTAACGTGAACATAACCAACTTTGCACCTACAGGAGCAAAGTTGTCCATTTGTTGTTTTTAGGGTTGAAATAAGCGTTTTTTGTGAAGTTAGTCATCACAAGTG
>JAQGAB010001513.1:0-15987 GCA_034696565.1 Isotomurus graminis
CTTGTTCATTTTAATGGTACAGTCACGAATATTTGGTTTGAATCTTTCTTGACTGTTTTCAAGCTAAAGACAAAACTGTGCTGACATATTGGCAAACTGGTTGTCTATGTATGAAGTATGAATCTAATATCTCGTGACTGCTTGCCCGTCTTATTTCCTAAATAAAACATTCTAGTGGAATAAGAGATACAAGCAATATGTAAAACTTAAATTGAGGCAAGCTTCGATAAGATTGGCTTTGTTGATTAAATAATTCGTTATTTATTCAGCTTTTAATTAATCACCCGAGTTCAATTCCGTCCAAGACGTTCATTAGTATTTGTCTATTTGTTTGACATTTATTACTTTGGAACACAAGGTAAACAGGTTTTATGAAAGAACTTATACTTCAGTTAATAACCAGCTCGTATAGTAATAATAGATTGAATTTAATAATCTCTCTCATTTTTACACAAACCAAAATTAATTTTCAATCCTGTAATTCAATTTCAGTTATTATTGTATTTTAAAAAACATTATAAGCAATCGAAGGCAATATAAAGTCGTATTAATTTTAAATAATTTACAGTTTATATTAAAGTTATGTTACATAAAAGATGATGTTTAGTTCGTAATCAACCCGAAGACAATGAGTAATGACCAGAAAATAAATTGTGTCTCTGACTGATTGACTATGTACCCAATTCAAAATATATTTAGCCGATGTTCTAAGAAATTAGATATTTTCCTTGGCCTGCTACTCAAAATTAACTTTAACATTTACAATAATACATCTGGATTGCTTATAAATTGGGTTGAAGTCCAAAGCCCCAGATTCATTAAAAATAAACCACTCTTATAAATATTTAAGTTAGCCGATTTCTATTCACTTGTGAACTTATTAAACGTTTTGTATGAAGCGTTATAGAGCTGCGAAGTAGAGCTACATTTTCTCAACTGCACAAGTTTTGAAGCTGCGAGCTATGAACTTTAATTAGACTTTTTTAAATACCCTCATTTTAAGAATCAGTAGCAATAATATTAAAACCTGCATCAGACACTCGATTTCTTCTGATTTAGGTTTAAATACTTTACTCTGAAATGTCCAACACATTTGACGATGCTGCTTCTCCCGACTAATTCTTAAGTCGATTAAAACTTATTCATTATGCTGATACAATGCGTTTAAGTTTGTAGTCTGTAATTAAAATAAACGTTTTGTTAATTCTCTGAACCACTTAAATGTTAATCAGAAGCAAGGAGTCTACTAAATTATTAAACGCAACAAAGTAAAACCCAGGAACAGTGGATTTGTTCATATAGAAGAATTTGTTGTCACCAATTCCTACAAGAACCTTAATATTCGGAATACTCTTCATTTTCTTCTTCAGAAACTTCCCATTACTACTTTTCACTACTTGAAATCTCCAAACAGATAATATTTCATTTGAAGTTTCAAAACACTTTGAGCCGATATCAAAGAACAACGCTCCAGCTGCCAAACTCAGTAGTGTCCCTAATGGCATGACCATGTATACTAATGGTGGAATAAGAGCTTGGAATTTCACAGTAGCAAATCCACACATTATTATCAGAACTAGGTTACTATAGCAACCCATCAAATTACACCCTTTGCTTCTGATCTCCGTGTGCTTTTGAATTATTTGACACCTTGTGAACAGCGTTAAGTATTTGTACAACAAGAACTCATTTGTTTGGCTCTTGTTCCTATCCAAAATAATTGCAAGACAATTCTTCAAAGTGCTTAAGTAATACAAACAAATACTGTAAGAAAATATAAGACACCGGACAAGTTCCATACCAACAAGAAGATAAAACGAAAACCGTCCAGTATAATTAAGAACAGTTGATAAGCCAATTAACTCCAGGGGGCCAGTATACTTAACTTGTATTCCTAACAACGTAAAAAATACCCCAAGTGAATCCCACACTTTAAATGTATAGAACAGCGGTGGTCCGAATACACCCGGGTATAAGTTTCCAGTTAATTGAAATACAATTATTGTCATTAGGTCAATTGTGTATCCGAATACAACCAGAGAATCCTTCGGCTTTCTTCCTAAAATTATCTCTAAATATAATTAACAGTCTAATTCAATTGTATGAATTGTTTCTTACCTTTTGACAGAATTTCAAGCGTTTCTTTAAATCCCTTGAATCCACATGCCACGTCTGCTCCATTTGACTCCTCAAGATAAGCGAAGGTAAGTGTTATCAGGAATAGTTTGGCCGTAAGAATATATACGAATATTTGCAAAATCGTCAATTCTTTATTTTGCCTAAACAGCTCTATTAGAAGTGCCGTTACGTAAATTGAAATTATAAATGGCTTTAGAATAAACGCAACTAAATATCGGGGCCAATACTTCGGAGCTGACACAGAATTGTAGTAAAGGTTGTATTTTGTAGAATTCCATGAAAATCGGAAGGGAAACGTGAGAAAACGCATCAACCGAAAGTGTAATGAATAAACTGTCCACAGTCCGTACTTGTTCATTTTAATGTTCTAATTATATGTGGTCAGTAGTATTTGCTTTTATTCTTTTTCAACTGTTTTTACGCTAAAGACAAAACTGAACTGATCCTGAAACTAATTGCTCCACTGACTTTTTGTTCGTTATGCCACCTTATTTGTGTGGAGTTAGCAGTACGAAACTAATATCTCATGACTGATTGTCCCTCTCATGTCTTAAATAAAACATTCTAGTGGAATAAGAGAGACAAGCAATTTACTAAACTTATATTGAGGCACGGTTCGATGTGATTGGCTCTGTTGATTAAGTAATTAATTATTCATTAAGCTTTTCTTTAATCACACGAGTAATATTCCGTCCCAGATCTTGATACGTATTTGTTTGGCATTTATTGCTTTGGTCCACAAGGTAAACAAGTTTAATTAAAGAACGAATTATACTCCAGTTAATAAACAGTTCGTATAGCAATAGCAGATTGGCTTTAATAATTTCTCGCATTTTTACACAAGTCGAAATTAACTTTCAATGCTGCAACTCGATTTCAGTTAATATTGGGTTTTAAAAAACATTATAAGCAATCGGTAGCAACATAAACTCGTATACATTTTAAATAACATAAAGTTTTTATTCAGCTTTTGTTACATAAAAGATGATGTAAAGTTCGTAATCAACCCAATGACAATGACTGATGACCAGAAAATAAATTGTGTCTTTGAGTGATTGACTTCCCAATTAAAAATTTATCTAGCCGATGATTAAAAAAATTAAGACATTTTCCTTGGCCTGCTACTCAAAATTAACTTCAACTTTAACAATAATACATCAGGATTGCTTATAAATTGGGTTGAAGTCCGAAGCTCCAGATTGATTAAAAATAAGTCCCATGCATAAATATTTAAAGCCTGTTTCTACTCAGCTTGTGAACTTATTAAACTTTTTGTATGAAGCGTAGTAATGTAAAGAATTTAAAGTTTGATTACAGTTGCACTAAATAAAGTATTCTCGTAATTAGGACTTATAACTCATCTCGAGTTGTTTCAACTATTCTCATTGGAGCATGTTTGAAACAAGATTTTTATTCTTATGTCACGTAATTTGAACAGGTAATTATAATTCGCATGAACAATTATGTCAATAAGAAGGCAAACGCTTGAAAGTCTTGCGCCTTTTCCTTCTTTCTTTATATTCCACCTTCTCAATTTAACTTCTTTCTACGTATTTATAATAATAATTACTGACAGCCTCACTCATACACTTGAGGTCATACACATTTCCATCTTGACATTAAACAGTTCGGATATTTGATGAAGTGGAAGCCAATTAACTACTAATCCACTATGAAACTTTTACAAAGCCAATGCTCGTTCTATGTAACTTTAGATAGAATCATTACTTATTTCATATCGTATTAAACTCTTAATTTTTATTAAAGTGTATGAGTATTGGAAGCCTTTAATTCCAAGTATTAATGCATTCAGAGTTCATCCTAACGACTTGATTGGCATGTTAAAAGCAATTACAAGTGCATTACTGGCCGACGTTTATCAATCAAATGTTAATCAAAAGCAACGCATCCACTAATCTATTGAATGCAACAAAAAAATACTCAGGAATTGTGGACTTGCCTACATAAAAGTATGTGTTTCCTCCAAGTCCCACACTAATTTTCAGATTAGGTATGCTTTCAATCTTCCTTTTGATATATTTACCCTTGCTTCCAATGCCTACTTGACATCTCCACATACGCGTAATGTCAGTAGAAAATTCGGAACATTTAGAACCAGCTTCAAAGAACGCAACACCAGCTGCTAAACTTAATAACAAACCTGTTGGAATCATTACGTAAATGAATGTGGGTACACTTGATTGGAGTTTAAGAGTTCCAAAGCCACAAAATATAATAAGAAGCAACGTCATATAACACCCTAAGAAGTTGCAGCCTTTGCATCGGATGTTTATATGCTTTTGAGTTATCATACATCGTAAGTACATTGTCATGTACTTATCAAATACACACTCGTTAATTGGTTCCATATTTCGTTTCAAAATTAATTTAAGGCATTCGTTAGCATAAGCATTTGTGTACGGAAAACGACACACAAGCAACCCCAACGGATCCCAATTCTGAACGACGAGAAATATCGGTGGCAAGAACATTCCCGGATACATACTGACTGTTAGTTGAAGGACATTAATCGACATAAAGTCAAACGAGTATCCAGCAACGTTAATGAATCCTTGATAGTTCCTTCCTAAATATTCACAGTATACACTGTCACGTTAACAACCATTCTATTAAATTTATCAAGTACCTCTGGATAGGATGTCAAACGTCTCCATGAAACTTCTAAATCCCCAAACTACATTACTTCCGTTAGTCTCCTCGTGATATGCAAAGCCAACACTTATTGGTTGTAAAAGAGAGATCAATAAGTACAAGTATATCTGTATCACTGACAATTGTTTTTCTTGAGCAAACACTTCTTCCAGTAGAACAATTAAATAAGTAAAGGTTACACCCGGTAACAACACGAAACCAACTAAATGTCTAAGCTTAGATCTTAGAGTTAAAGATGGATTGTACAAAAGCCGATGTTTTTCTGAATCCCATGCAAAATTATATGGAAATGTCAGATATCTGATAAACAGGAATTGCAGAGTGTAAACCTGCCAAAGCGCGTAGTTGTTCATTTCAATTCCTAAAAATTGATTTAAGAAAATAGTTTGCTTAATGTGTATTTTAATTTGTTTTAAATGGTGATTCTTAAGCAAAGATCAAAATGCACTGCTAAACAACCTTTGCATTCTGCGTTCAATTGTTCAACTTTAAGGTCCGTTTAACGTTATGTTACATAAATGCTATATTCCTGTTTAGTTCCTAATCTACCCACTGACAATAAGTAATGACAAGCAAATAAATTGTGTCTTTGACTGATTAGCTATCAACACAATTAAACATTTATTTAGCCGATGTTCTAAGAAATTAGACATTTCCCTTGGCCTGCTACTCAAAAATTAACTTCAACTTTGACAATAATACATCTGGATTGTTTATAACTTGGGTTGAAGTCCAAAGCTCCAGATTAATTAAAACAGGTCCCTCTGATAAATATTTAATTTAGCCTATTTCTTTTCAGGTTACGAACTCACAATGCAAGATTTTTGAACGCTTAAAGCCAAACTAAACATTTTTCGGGAAATGTGACCTTTGACCCTTGACTTAATACACAGTGTCAAGGTTTCTCCCCATGCTGGGTTTGAAGCGGGATACTTATGATTACGTCACCACTACTGAGATGGGGGAGTGGTAGGTGGGGGAGCAGAAAAGTTTGTCGAGATTGTTGTTTGAAGTGTTCTCATTCAAGCATATTTGAAATAAGTTTTTATTTTTACATGAAGTAATTTAAATAGGAAATTATAATTTGCATGAACAATTATATCAATAAGAAGGCAAACGCTTGAAACTCTTGCTTCGTTTCCTCCTTACTTTATATAACACCTTCTCTACTTAACGTCTAATAAACATTATTGACAGCCCCACTAAAACACTTTGACATTAAGATTTTAGTACTCAAGCATGCTCCGGTTCCTTTTACACCTGCGTTCGTTTTATCTATGAAACTTAAAAAACAATTGTTAACAAAACTCATTTCATTTCGTATTAAACTCTTTATTTATATTAAAGTTTCTGAGTAAGCCTTTTATTCGAACTATAATTGCATTCAGAGATACAAAAAGTAATTTCATTTCATTCCAACGACTTGATTGGCATGCCAAACGTAATTACAGGTAAACATTACAGACGTTTAGATATCAAACGTTAATCAAAAGCAACGCATCCACTAATCTATTGAATGCAGCGAAAAAGTATTCGGGAATTGTAGACCTGCTTATGTAAAAGTATGTGTTTCCTCCAAGTCCCACACCAATTTTTAGAGTAGGAATGCTTTCAATCTTCCTTTTTATATATTTCGTCTTACTATTAACGACTACTTTACATCTCCAGACACGCGTAATTTCAGTAGACAATTCCGAACATTTAGAACCAGCTTCAAAAAATACAACACCAGCTGCTAAATCTAAAAACAAAGAAGTAGGATATATTACGTAAATGAATGTAGGTACAACGGACTGGAGTTTAACAGTTCCGAAGCCACAAAATATAATAAGAACTAAGGTCACATAGCAGCCAAAGAAGTTGCAGCCTTTGCTTCGGATGTTAATGTGCTTTTGGGTTATCATACATCGTACGTACATAGTCATGTACTTATCAAATACACACTCGTTAATTGGTTCCATATATCGTTTCAAAATTAATTTAAGGCATTCCTTTAATGTGTTGGAAAAGAACAGACAAATGGAGTATGAAAAAACAACCGACCGTACAAATTCCAAGCACACGAAAAGTATAAATAAATATCGAAAAATAAACCACATTACAAAGACAAGAGCCGACTCACTAGCATTTACATTTATATTTTGAAAGCGACACACAAGCGACCCTAAAGGATCCCAATTCTGAACGACCAGAAATATCGGTGGCAAGAAAATCCCCGGATACAAGCTGACTGTTAACTGAAGGACATTAATAGACATAAAATCAAACGAGTATCCAGCAACGTTAATGAATCCTTGATAGTTCCTTCCTAAATATTCACATTATTCATTGTTACGTTAAAAATAATTCTATTAAATTGATCTAGTACCTTTCGATAGGATGTCCAGCGTTTCCATGAAACTTTTAAATCCCCAAGCCACATTATTTCCGTTTGTCTCCTCGTGATAAGCAAACCCAACACTTATAGGAAGTAAAAGAGAAATCAAAATGTACAGAAATATCTGTAGCAATGACATTTCTTTCTCTTGAGCAATTAGTTCTTCCAGCAAAACAATTAAATACAAAAGAGTTACACCCGGTAGCAACACAAAACCAACTACATGTCTTAGCTTAGATCTTATAGTTAAAGAAGGAGTGTATAAAAGGCGATGCTTCTCCGAATCCCATGCAAAATTGTATGGAAATGTCAGGTATCGGATTAACAGGAATTGCAAAGTATAAACTTTCCAAAGTGCGTAGTTGTTCATTTCAATTTCTTATTGGAGACATAAGAAAATATTTTGCTCTCACGTCGCAGTAAATTTTATTTTAATGTTGACTTGTAAGAAAAGGCGGAATTCTACTCAACAACCTTCCAATCCTTCGTTCAATCGTTACGTGAAACTAATTCCTCCAGCTCAAAAATACAATAATCTGGCCTCATTTTAGTTCCAGTTTGATATGATTGGTTTTCCTTGCCGATTGGGTATTTAATTATTTACCTCATGATTTTTTAAAAAAAGGTTTTCAAAGGCAATCTACAGTCCAATATCCGGACACATATAAGAAAGCAATATTCCTTTAGTTCTTCATTAAAATGGAATACTAAATACGACGTTAAATTTTTCATCAGGGGTTAGATGGTATGATAAACTGTTACATGTTTTAATATTCTGGCTTCATTTAAGAACAAAAAACAAGTTTACGATTACTCGAAATAAATAAAAGGTTTGATTAAGTACCTAGACGTGAACTTCTTTTATGTTCCAGTCCACATAAGCAACCTAATTATCTACGTAGCTTGAGTTAACATGAAACAAACATCGTTCTGTATACAGTTTAATTTATTCCCTTTCACTCGCTTATTCTCTAATGAAAAATGTATTGCTCTCAAATACCATCAAAGACGGGAAGTTTTCGATTTATTTTTCAACGTTGGTTCGGTTCTTAACCAACATGAAGCTTACATTAATTTATTAGTGCCCTGCTAACTAAGTTCATGATAAGTTCAGCTGAAGAAGAAGAATGAAATTTGTTAAGAATCTCCAATTTAATGATTAAGAAACTTTAATAAAACAATAGTCCACTTTCGTTTGGATCCACTTTGGGTAAACAAGATCAACCTTACAGTACAAGCAAACAATAAAACAATTCTATTGTAAACAAATATTTGATTTTGCACAAAAAAATTCGGTTTAAATATTTTTCGCAAGTATGACTTAAGTAACTTGAATACTAGATGTATTATTAGCGTTTGTGATTTCATATCCGCAATTACTTAATCTCGAGCCTTTGTACCAGAGAAGAATCATTAACTTGCCATTTCGGTAATAACCAGTTATCCCGGTCATGGGAAACAGCGTCAAGTGAGTAGGAGACTTAATGAGATTTAAATTAGTAAATTAGTACCGAGTGTGTCATTTATTATGTGCTTAACTCTAGCATTTCTAAAAAAACTTCTGCTACACAAGTGTTTGTGAAAATGTTTTTGCTATTTCTAATTCTATCCAAAGAACTAAAAATCCCAATTCAGACGTTCAAATGAATCGCGCACAGATTTTTGGTCAGCTTCGACTTAAAGTTTATAAAACATTTTTAGGGTTACATCCGTTGCAAGCACTCTGTATATTCCAGCTAAAGCAGCTCTCTAAAAATAGATTTACTTTGTACAACTAATTAAGAGTGGAATTATCTTTAAGCCATATAATTAGGTGTGTGCATATAAAGTTACGCTACAATTCTAACATTGTGTCTCCCATACTACTTCCAACATATTTTAAACTAAAATGAACTTCTCAAAATACATTTGGCTTGCAGTCTCCGTAATGACAATTCTTATTGCTCAGTTTACTCTGCCATCGGAAGGTAAATTAATATTAAGCCTACATACTTCAAAGACAGACTATCTCACTTTCCCTTGTTTTTTTGCAGCCGATTGTTTTCCTGGTTTGATTTGCAGCCCATTGATTGACCGCAAAGGACAGAGCCCCGCTGTGCAACAACGTACCATAAAAACGTGACCCCAAGGTGCATTATCTGATCCTGACCCAAACATTTGAAACCATAGGAGAAAAACTACTAATGAACCCCAAGAATTCTCGCTATTCTATTTAAATCCGTACCTGTTCTGGTTGTACTTGAATCCTTAATAATGTGAAACAGCCTGAACACCTAAAATTCTGAATTACTATTATGTTCAAAAAATAATAAATCCTAATAAATTTCGCAAACATCTTTGTGTTATTGTGCTTTCTTTAACACTTTTTGTAGTTCATGTAAAAAACATTTTATACAAAATGACTGATTGACACTTTTTATAAAATGTGTATAAAAGATATTTAATATTTCATTCTCCAAAGGGCTCTACAGATATTTTTAAAAATTCAGATTCTTTATTTGAAATGAAAGAACCCATCATTGAGCATAACACTCAAAAACCGACATGAATATTCATAAGGTCTCATGAATCCCCGTATAAAGCCTCAGCTGCGAGAGACAAAGGGCGGGAAGAATTGGGGACTGTTTACTCTTTACTTTCCCTTCTTCCACGACAATTCACATGTGTTCCCGTTCAGTTTAAGTCTAAAGAGTCCTGCAGACGTTTAAAAAAGCTAGTAAAAATGGACGTCCCTGCAGGACTGACTCAAAAGATTCTAAACTTATTTAAAAAACAACACCTTGTTGATAAAAAGCCCATTAATATTAATTGGTGTTGTTTTTGTGGCTCACTGATCTCATCTGGGGCTGTGGAGTTGGGTGTGGAAACAGTAAATATTCTTCTACAGACTTTGCTAGTAGAAATTGGGGATGACGAGACAAGAAATGACCCCACGTGGGTTTGTGGAAAGTGTTCGAGTTCAATTTCTTCGTTGGTCAAGTTTTTTCTCCAGCTGGAAATACTGAGAAAAACATTCAATAAGTTAAGGAGGACTTTAGGCCGTCAGGTCATTTTGAAGTCACTTGGGGAGTCTATGGAAGTGTACGAAGGATGGATAAACATTGTCAAATCTGTGGAAGATGTGTTTCCTTCGGGAGGAACACGCAGACTACACCAAACAACTGCAAAGGCTACTGAGACTAAAACTCCTGTAGACGGAGAAGAAAAAACACCTGAAGACTTGGGCAATTTTAAAGTGGAAGATGAAGAAATGTTTCCGGTTGAACCTTTCGAATTCTGTAACTTCTTCCTAGACCATTTAGAGGAGCAAACGGATGACCCAAAGTTAACAAAGGTGAGTTCCAAAGACAATTCAAGCTGATTCTTATGTACATCTTACAATTATTCAATTAAATATTCTTATTTGCTCCAGATGAGGCCGGTGGTGACACTGGAAAACTTAAATGGCGTATCTCTTAAACCTCATAAAAGCATATCAAGCCTCACCTACAATAGCGTCCTCCCGAAAGCTAAGGAATTAAAGGTTAAAAGCCATCAGAAGACTGGTACACAACCACCGGAGCCGAATATTCCATGTGGACTAACAGTGTTGAATTTCGAAACGTCTTCCGTTGGAAAAGATCTGGAGGATCTGAATTACGACAACGAGTCTCTTCCATCTCCTTCTAACTCAGATTACGAAGAAACCCCTGAGGATGTCAATGCCAAATCAAATATTCCGGAACTCCTGTCCAGGAATTTGAGACCCCGGAAGCCACTTCCTGTGGTACTCAGAGCTGATGAAGACTTCGAAATGGAATCGGTAGACGAATTTTGTCCGACTGAATCTGATTCCTCATCCTCTGAACAAGACAGCAACTCGGGAGACCCTTCGGATGGAGACGACATTTCAGAAGAAGACACCCTCTCAGACAGAGACGATTTTCCAGACGGACGAAACCACAACTTTAAAACATTAGAAGAAATGGACAATGCATATATGGCTGCACCAAAGTTAACGCGGAATATTCCATGTGGATACTGTGACTTAATACTTCCCAATAGGGATAATTGGCTCACTCATCGACATCGTAATCACCTGTTAGACACGGAAGACCCCCGAACGCCAAAGTGTTCCTACTGCCTTCGAATGTTCCAAAGAGGAAGTAGCCTGGAATGGCATTTGGATGTCACGCACTTCGGCCTCTCCAATGAACAAGCACGTCAACGCTCACAAGCAAAGACCAAAACGCTTAAGTGGCTTTCAAACAGAAGCAAACACGCTGAAGAAATCCACTGCAGCATTTGCGACAAGATGCAGAAAACTTTGTTCCCGAGTCTCGTTGAACTAGAAACTCATGCAGAGACACAAGCGCATCTTGACAACCTGAAGAAGAAGTTAAACATCCACTGCAACGCGTGTCGAATGCAGATCAACGGCGATGTCGAAGCTTTGCAGGATCATTTAAGCTCACAAGCACACTTAAATCAAGTTCAGTCCTTAGGGAAATATAAAAAAGACACTTTCTGCATCGCCTGTCGCACGGACTATTCCACTCCAAAGGACTTGGCCAAGCATAACTCATCAAAGGGACATTTCAGTACCTGCGCGACGTTCCTGGGAGACTCCGTTCAGGACTTCTACCGAAGTAAACTGTTTCTCCAATGCGAACGTTGCCCCAAAAAATTCTCCAACAGGTTCAAACTTCGTAAACATTTTAATCGGCATAAACAACGGAGCAACGTGTGTGAGGTACGGTACTCCTTAGCTTGTTATTGAATCCGATGCTTAATACTTAATGACTTAATGTATTTATTCAATCATATCTAGTTCTGTGAGAAAAAGTTTCTAACCTGGAGAGATTTAAAGTCCCACAGACGAACACACGACGTCCCAAAGCTATTTCCTTGTCCCGTAAGGCTTCATATCTTTCACAAAGCTTAAACAATTAATTTTCTATAAATTCTCAATTTCTTTCTTACAGAAATGCCCACGAAAGTTTGAAACTGCGAAGCTACTGACCTGTCACAAGTCAAATTCCCACTCGGGAGCTAGTCTCATGTGTCCTACGTGCGGAAAGGTCTTCTCGCAAAAGCCCGCTTTGAACATGCATGAAAGAACACAGCACCCTAAACAAGGAGATGAAACGATATCCAACAATACGTGTTCAATATGTTCAAAACAATGTCAAGCAGGTGTATCTTTACGACGTCACATGTACCGCGCACACAAGGACGAAACCCTAAAGAATACACCACAAGTTTGTCTTGTATGTTTCAAAGGGTACAAAACACCTGAGGACCTTAATGTCCACATGCCAGCGCACGACACGCTCAAGTGTCCCACATGTGGGAAATATTTTTCAATGAAAATCAACCTTGAAAATCACATCAGGACACACACCGGAGAAAAACCATTCGGCTGCACTGTTTGCGACAAGAAGTTCGGTGCTCGACACAATCTTCAGGTGTGTTTCTTACCTTAAAAGTCACCCATGGTCTCAACTTAAAGTGTGCAATTATATTTCCAGGCTCACGTGCGGAAACACAATGCTAAGAAACAAAAATAGATGAAGCAAGGAATCTCCCCTTGTAGTAAGGATTGCCGTTGTATTAAAAGAATGAAGTTATCCACCGGCGTTATCTACATGTCATATTCAGTTTTGTTGAATTACGTAAAATTTAAACACACTTCCGGATCTCCACAGAGTTATTGTAATACACGGTTATGTTGTGACTTAAAATCATTTGCGTAGATTATGGTGTATGTAATCCACTCTAACTTTTTTTAACACGCTTGTATTTTTGAAGCTTTTGTAAATCGCAATTGTTAAGATGAACCATGCCAATTGTGAAATGATTAATTCTAACATTAATTTAAAATTCTACAAACTGTGTTAAGTTTGTATACCTTTTATTCCTTTAATAATAACAATTTAATAAAAATTTGATATTACATTAGTATGACTGACTATGCAACTTAAAATAACCTTGCTCTAATAAACTACTCTGTAGACCAGGCGCAGACAGCACAGTGGTAGTGCATCGTCTGTGCAGCAGGCTATGTGTCCGAATGGTACACAGGGTTCTCTTCCCTGTGTAGGTGTGGGTTTTTTCCCCGAGGGTTTTCCCCACACCAACACATTAACCTCTGGTGCGGGATCACCTGTACTGTACGGTGAGGGCCTAGTACAGGTGATCCCATAGATAGAGCCACAGGAGCTATTCCCTGAAATGTTATTGAGGTTCCCTTGGAACAGAAACGCACCTGCGGATAATACCGGCGGTCGTATAAACCAATAGGTTAAATCGACTAGGTACACCCCCCCAACTACAAAAAAAAAATAAATAAATAAACTACCTACTCTGTAGTTGTCAGCGCTTATCGTAATATAAAGGATTGGTTTAGGATTTAAACTCCTTGTGGAGAGCATTGTAAACTTTTGTATGGAAGAAAATAGGGAGAATGATGTAAAATTTGGATTAATGTTATTTCCTCATTTAATCCGAATAATTTACGTCTTATTAAACTACACAAAAAACATAAAAAGTGAGTAGATGATTTGCCAATATTCTTAAACTCTCGAATGACAAAAAATGAATTATGAAAAAAATGAATGGGAGTTTCCAATCTTCCACACAGAGAGAGATTTAGTGCATTCATCTTCCTTATGGTAGCTTCTATGTGTGTCCTTAGAAGAAGTATAAAGTCCCAGATGGTCCATGTCGGACGAAACTAATAATCCTTACCCAGAGGTTTAAAATATAACTAAAGCTGAATTTAGAAAAGATTACTTTGAGAATTATAAGGGTAAATAGAATTCTTAAGAACACTTCTCTTCATTGGTGTCTTGGTGTGACCGGGTGGGATTTCTCAATTAGTCTTCACAAGATCACGAATACAGCAAGGGACTTTCTGTTTACAAAATCAGTGTACGTTTGCAATTTGTTAAGCAGTCGCACTAACAAATATTTCAGTTATAGGTTACGTGAATTTATGTATCGCAAGCCAACAAAATACATCCAGAGGAATATATTTTGACCAAACTGTGCATAGTTTACTTTCTGTGCCACGTCTACATTCGTGTAATTTAAATGTTTTTAACAATTTTTATTCCAAATATTTGATATTTAACACATTTTTAAATTGTTACTGTAGCCTTTTGGTCGTTGTTTAGTTGAAGTTCAATAAAACTTTAAAATCCTGTTAGAAAATAATTTATAAATTCTTATATCTCGTAAAGTGTTTAACTGAAAAAAAAGTCCATGTAGGATTTTAACAAAAACCATCGGTTGAAATATCCTTTTGCTAAATTCGGCAATCCATTTGCTAACGATATCAAACAGAAAAATGATCTTTGCACATGTTTTAACTTTAAAAAAATCAAAATCCAAGAAAAGAATTCTCTTGAAATTTTCGAATGCGAATTCAGTTACCGCAGTCCCCAGCCCAATTGAAGTCATGATAAAAATAATCTGAAGGTTCCCCCTTAATACCAACGGACTTACAGCATACTTTGTCACTCCGGCAGTTCTGTTGCGCGTAAAATTAGCTCTCGCAACAAATTCCGTAATTTTAAACCATTCCTTCGTCTTGGAGTAAACGCCTGACTCTAAAAGCTGCTTAAAGTGATATGGAACCTTCCAAATGTCCGTTCTGCTAAATAACCAACCACAAATGGAAACCAATATCTCCTCCTGAGATGTGTAAAATTTTCTATCTACATAGAATTTAGACAAATGTTCATACTCATTTCTAATCTTTGTTGAGTCGTCAGCAAAAACTACTTTTTGACAATTGGTTAGCTCCTCTTCTATTGCGAAAGGTAAGTAAGTCCGTAATTCAGGTAGTGTGTTGAAACTCCAGTTGCCTAGCCCGTGAGGCAGTCTGAACTTTCTCGAAAATGTAATATTCTTTAGTGTCATGCAAAGTTGAGTTTGACAAAAGCTAACATTTCTCAACGTCTGCTCAAACTTGGTTTGGGCATCCAATGCTTCCACAACAGTAAAGTACATTCCAAAATTCAAGTAGCTATGATAAGGGCCGAAAAATTTCCACAGTGTTGCCTTATCAGTCCGAATCCCAGAGTGATAAACGACGTTCGACGAGAGAATGTGAAAGTCGTTTGTTTTAAGCTGTTGTGGTTCTTCCTTGCAAAACGGAAACACGCTTTCTGTGTCTAAGCAAGTGTGAGATTGATCAGAGAGATCCTGGAACTTATCAACACTTTTGTTGGAGACTGGGGCGGATATCCTAGAAATTCCAACTCCTTTGTATCCATTCGTAATAACGATGAACGCCAGAAGGAGCCCAGTCAAGAATAACCGGAAAGCTGGGTTGTTTAGCCAGCGGGAAGGAGTTGACGCAGCGTTTTCCAGGAACAGCCCGGTTACAAATATAACGATGGACAAACCTTGTCGAGTGTCCTTCAATGTTACTCGGCTGAATATGTAGAGTATTATGGGAATAAGAATAATTCCTCCAAGTAACGCAGTCCACATCATTCCCTCCATCGGTTCCAAGTAAACTTCCAAGGTGAATTTAGGGAATGCATAGCAAGTAATGAATTTGAACCCTTCAGAGTAAGTAGCTGAGTATGTGAAATCGCTATTAGGTGTGGCAACCCTTCGTCTATCAACCTCCATAGCTGTGATGTACTTGAGTCGGTATCCGGTGATGATGGTCTCGCGATGATGGTCTGGCGTTCAGGGTCTCGCAATGATGGTCTCGACGACGATGGCCTTATACTATGATGGTCTTATACCACGATGGTCTCGACCTTTATGGTCTCATACTATTATGGTCTCGGACGATCATG
>JAQGAB010001514.1:0-15985 GCA_034696565.1 Isotomurus graminis
AATGGAATAGAGCACAACAAGAGAGCAGAAGCAATTTAACAATGGATGTGGGACAACAATGGGAATCTCTTTTTTATTCGTCATGAATTGATTTTGTCCTTCACAATTTATTCTCTCGGAGATTGACAATGGAGACAGGTCTGCAGGGAGTCTTCCTTTTGTCCTCCCTGTCTCTCAGATAGCCTATCAAGGCCAATCCCATCTCTAGAAGAGATAGTGTCATGCAGAGCAGCGCTTCAATCGTGGTAATAAAACATTTAATTGGATTCAGAAACAAGTTAATTACGCGAAGCAACAAGACAATCATCATAATGAGGATGAACAAGACTCAAGAGGAGTCTAAAGCAATTAGCACTACACTACCAGATTGTCTCTGTGACGGTGTTCAGGCCATCATAATATCCGACAGTCTCTTTTCCAATTCACACACACGCTTAGCATTTATTCCTCCAAGTCTTATGTATGTGACTGTATTATATTTTACAAGGAACGACATGATGTGCACACTAAAACAATAAAAATGTCTCAGGCTAAAGTAGAACTTGGAAAACCACTCTAATTTTTCTTCAGGTGAACAATCCCCAGTTATGTCTAAACCACAGGCAGAATTAAACTTTTAATTGTAACTTCAATTAATTAACATGCTAGCGTTTTGCATTTTTAGCAGCAATTTTACAAAAGAACTAGTTATAGTTGTGAATACAACGGTTGTTTGTCAACTAGACCCTGAATATTCTATAATTCTTTAACACACAGAAAACTATAAGCCTCTCTCTCTCTACGTTTCCGGTATGAAAAGTTGCCCTTAATGTACACTATGAAAAATAAACAAATACAGAAGGGACAACAATGCAAAAGCAATATTACTTTTGGAATACCACCCTTGCTTAACCTCCCCCACTGAGAATGTCTCTTTTCCTCACTCTCGTTCCATTATTTCATTTGATTTGAATTCGAAATTGAAATGGTTTATCATGCTGTTGAATAAAATGAGATTCATGGTAGAATTATCTTTGGATGTAGGAAGACAGAGAGCGAGAGAGACTTGTAGGGAACGGAGGTAAAAGAGGACACTCTCACAGGGAACAATACACCTGAACCCCCATGCTGATCTTGTTTCTGGTTGAGGTGTATTTTGGATTAAACAAAACAATGAAAAAACAGAAGCTTCCCACTACTCGACACTTCACACTTACTTCCTCTCTAATAAGAGGAATGATAATAATTGCATTCAGCATTCATGCAGATTCTCTGGGAGAATGGAGAGCAATGAAACACCTTTCCTTAATAATACATCAAAACATTTTATTTATGTAGCAGTAATGGAGTAGAGAGTCTGAGCAGCAGGCAGGTATTACGCATGATGGTAGATGAGTAGGTTTAGTCTGACTATTACTAGTCTGCGTGGGAGGAAGGACTAAATTATGATGATGGGATGGTTGCAGGACCTGGAATTTATAAAGAAATCATTCGATTAGGATTGGAAAGC
The DNA here is from genome assembly GCA_034696565.1 of Isotomurus graminis. Classification (NCBI taxonomy): domain Eukaryota; kingdom Metazoa; phylum Arthropoda; class Collembola; order Entomobryomorpha; family Isotomidae; genus Isotomurus; species Isotomurus graminis. Next base: position 1,490 of record JAQGAB010001514.1, read on the forward strand.
ATTTATTATATTAAGGAAGTATGTGCTGATATACACACGGGATAAGAATAAGACGTGTATTTCTTGGGAGGCTGTGTATGATACGTGAATGACGAAGGGAGATTTATGTAGCCGGGTAGTAATGTGGACTGTGTGGATTTTGGCTCAGAACTTGAGGAGATTGAGATTTGGCCGAGAGGCTCAGAGGACATGGCTGACTGAGGTCAGTGAGGCAGAAGAGACAAGCGAGGGGGTGTGGTTGTTCGTAAATCATAAAGCGTCCTTTTGTTAAAAACTAAGCATCATTCCACTCCATAAATCAATACTCTGATTTATGCTGCTTTCCTACTTCCTCCTAAGACGAGTTGCGATTCTTCCTGTGACGTGTATAACGAACAGGCAGGGGATAAGAAGCTAAATATATGTGATGCTGGGAATGCTAGTTGGTGGGTACTTTTTTAGTTAAACGGTAGATGTTTTATACTATAAATCGTTCGTCTTTGTGTGAGAAGTGAGATGTGCAAATATCCCAGTGGAAAATCAAATATGACAGCAATGTGAGTTAATCGTAAGAGAAATTATGATTTACGAAATGGGAGATGGACTACCATTTTACTAAAAATTGCTTTGTTCCTTCTCATATACGTCTGTTGGTGTGTGAGGCTCCCTTGGTACCTTAACTCAAACCTACTTAAAGTCTCCATTTATTTAGACTCCCCAATTGCGATTAAATCCCATGAAGGAAATTACATTCATTGAGTTGCAGTGAGAGAGAGAATTGATGAAATTATTACACTTGAAGTACAAACACACATACACACACGAGTCCGTGATTTGATTGTAATGTTAAAGTAGGTACGGTGCGTTGTGTAGAGTAGACGTAGTAGAAGTGAATTGGCCTCGAGTGACTCAGCCTACTAAATCTGTCCAGAGGGTGACCCTCTTATGATTTACGACACCAAATAAACCATCGGAGAACATTAGAGCATTACAGGCCACAACAAAACCAAAAGTCAAGAAGCAAATAAAAGCGTAGGACAACCGGTTAGTGGGTGCTTTCTTCACCTTTTAAGGAGCTAAATGGTTTAAAAGACAATTAGAATTATTGTTATTTGATTAAGTGAAGAGAATGAAGGTGTGTTTAAGTGTTTAGTTGGGTTTATAAAATATATACTGAAGGCTACAAGACCTAATATGGGGGTGTGGATGCTGCGGTGGGGGAGATTTAGTAAGAATTAAGGATAAAAAGTTGGTTTTATATATAAGTAAGTTTAGTCGGGTTTTGTTCGGGAGATGGATTGTATCCGGGCAGTGTAGTCACCTAAGAAGAAGTTAGGCAGCCAACCAGGTCGGTCTGAGAAGTTTGCTTAAGTTGGGTGTTTTTTGTATGTGTAGCGTTTTGGCCATGATTTATTTGTGAAAGTGAGTTGGGCCTTCTTCTCTCTTTCTCTTTCTAATTCAATTGAAGGAGCATTAAATTCCTCTCTCTGGTAGTTGCTAATTTCAAACAAAGAGAAGAGAGAGAGTTTTCTTTGTTCACCGGGGGTAATCAATTAGTGGGTGGGGGTATATTGTGGAGTGGGTGTGGTCCCGGAGGATGGAGAGAGATGACGGTATTCGTCACTGTCACCCAGCCCAGCCAACCATCCGACGGAGACGGAGTGGAAAAAAGGGAAAAGATTTTTACGGAATGAAAGAGTCTTGAGCGTAGTTGATTTTGGGAACGACGGACCGAATAAATCATACGAAGGAAAGAGAGAGAGCTGTATGGCTACGAGGAGAAAGATTCCCGGATGGAAAGTTGGCAAGGGAGGGAGTGATGGATGAGCCGATAGATGAATTGCCTCCCCTACATGGACAGACAGACGGAACACAAATTCATATCATCATGCCCAATCATATCCCCGACACTCCAGCAAAGTAGCACCCACCACACCACCACCATCCTTCAAACTACTTTCTCACTGTCCAGGGTGAGCAATCTGTAGGCACATAATGCCCGGATACTCTTACTATCCCCTGATTTTCAGGTTTCTCAATGCAAAGTATGGATCCTGGCTTTTACATTTACTAGAAACATTTACATCATTTGTGTTCCTCAAAGTATGCACTACAGTAGAGTTAAATTAGCAGTCACTGGCTGGCTGGTCGCTTTTAATGTAAAATCCGCAGGATACTTGGGATCCAGCAAAAAGTAAACGGGGACACATGATGGCCATGGCCATACGCAGTTAATAATACGGAATGTTGTACAACTAGTCCAGTTAGATGCGTTGGTTTTAAGTTGTGTAATAACACACATAAGAATAAGAGTAGAGTATTTCATTTGGAGTGTGTGAGCTTTTGCATCGTATTCAGAGTATTTGTGTTTGGAATTTTGGGTGTGTGTGGTTGTCATGTTGTCGTATGTTTTATGGGCTGGATGTTGGATGGGAATCCCCGAGTTGGTTGACGTGACAAGTGATTTATGTCCTCCTCTTCCCTCACGTCACATCTCCCTCCATGACACTCCGAAATACCCGGACCGAACAACAAACTTCCTACGATGGAAAAACTCTGCTGCATATACAAAATGTAGCGTGTAGTCTTAAATAAATCTTTGGATGTATAAAATTCTAGGCGATACTTTTGTAAAAGTCTGTGTAGACTTTCCTAGCGTCTTATTTGAAAGGATTGGAATGCAAGATACTTGGTGTGCATGTATGCACTAGTGCTTCCTTTTTGCTGTGCAGTTCTTAAAATGTCTACAAATAATTAGAGAAAGTTTTAGGCAACTTAAAGTGCTAAAGCATAAGCTGTAGAATCAGTTCTCCAGTATATACATCTCTCCAGTATTCCAGACTAGACTATATATAGTTAACCCTGTGGGCTTTCTTCTGCAGGAAAAATTAGTTATGACGATCAATACTATAAAGACCTTTTACAAACCCGGGACTATGAAAGTTAGAGACGTGAAATGAAAGACAGACATTAATCTCGTAGGACTATGTGGCGCAGCTCATAATGTAAATATTAGTTCAAAGGATAAATAATGAGGTGAGGTTGGTGACTGACGGAATTATTAAAATTTCATCCTTTCATTCCTCCCGTCTTTCCATCATCGTCAGTCATCATCATCACAAACCTTCTTATAATTTTATATGAAACCTTTAGGAGGAACAGGAGGTAGATTCACATATAAGTTGAGTAAACGGCTAGGCGTTTTATTTCATGAATTCACTCGTGATTTCTCATCTTTTGTTCTCTACTCAAGATATTATTTAATCTGACACGGGATTCGGGAGAAACAAAATCCCAATGGAGTTTGGTTGAGAGTTTGTTGGAATAAGGTTGGAGGGACTCTCTATATAGTTGAGGAGGAAGCAATTGTATGGAGTGACTTTCAAACTCCAATCTCTTGGAGAACGTGTCTCAAGGGATGTGGTTGAACAATGAGAGAGTGAGAGAGAGATGGGAACCCTTTACTTTGTTCCTTCCTCAGTCAAAATGTAATCCAATCTGGAGTAAAGTAAGGATCGAGTTTAAAGCTTTCTAGAGCACAAAACTTGAGGAAAGAAAAAGTACCCACACACAACCACAGCCAAACTATATAACCATCAGTTTGTGGCTTTCTGCTTTACTTGTACATTTTCAGGAACCAGTTGGCAAAGAAGGCTCTCCAACGAGTTGTGGAGTTTCCTCAAAAGCTCATGAATATTCACCAGGATGGAAGTATAATTTCATTTGGGAAAAACTTTGAAGAAATAAAAGTCACTGAGACATACGGGAAATGTTTGAAGGGCGATAAAACAGATGTACCTTTAAATTGAGTGTTACTTTGTTTAGGAATAATAAAGAATTGGAATGTTAAATGTGTAAAGCTTAATTAAATGGAAATACGCAAGTTATTAATTAACATTGACTGTGATGAAACTCCTAAAAGTAAAAGGATTCTCTAGTTTTGTCCAGACCCTGGAAGGACCAAAACGAATGTGTGTGTGTAGGAAGTAGTTTTTCATGCATGCATGTGTGGATGACAGATAGATGAGTGCCTTTTTGAGGGACCTTTCTTGTGAGTGGTTGAATAATTGTTGGATTCCATTTGGCAGAGGTGACAAAGAGAAGGGCTGGAATGTTGTGAAGTGTCAGATCTCATCGTCTTTTGTAGAAGGTTCCTTTTGTACAAACGTCGCTGATGGATCGTGGCCAATCACCATTTCTCTCTCTTGGAAGAAAAGTTGAAAGTTTGGGAGAGAGGTCTTTCAAGTCCAATCTGCCTAATGCATCCCATTCATTCCGTCCTGCCACTGCAAATGCTGCTCTACAGCTTTGGATATGCTTGATTTGCCCTTTGAAATATGTCATGTGCTTGGCCATCCTTTTACACAGTTTTGTAGCTACTCACTTTTTAAGGTATCGATATGTACAGAAAACTACTGAACGGAAAAAGGAAGTGTGGGATTAGTTCCAGAATTCAGAAACCAGACAACACAGGACATTCAGAGTGAGGAAACCCAACCTGGACAAAATGGGGACACATAGGGTAGGTACGGGATGCCTGAGTTTGGAGTCACAGAAAGGCCAGGAGGACTAGTCGTCGTCACCTGCTTGCATGCCATACGTGAAGAACACGTTCCAAAATAATGAGGATGACCATTATTATCATCATCGTTTCCTCTTGACCCACACAAGAGACATTTAAACTTGTATTTTTAGTTCTATCGCAGAATATACTTGTTTAAAAACTAGGAATAATATGTGGAGCTCTACTGGAATTAAGTTTTAGTTTATTTAGCATCCTTTAAACTTTTGATTTATATAAATACACTGTTAGTGAAATGTGAGATTGGGAGCATTTGTCCGTGAACTGAATGACTTATTCATCCATTACATTTGGTCCTTGGGTCTTGTAACAAGAGTACAAACTCACCGAGGTCGATTAAGAAAGAAGTCTGGAGAGGAAATGAAGGGATGAAGAAACGGAGGAAGTAAAAAAATAAAGCATTTGATACGGGAACTTTCGTTGAGTTTGTTCTTTTTGAGTTGAATTGTAAAGCTGGTCTCGGGTTGGCAGTGGGCATTCTCTCCAGCTGAATGGAAGAAATGAGGCGGGTATTCCCCCGAGAAATGGAAGAAGTAATCAAAGTACCGTAACAAATTCGGATAGAACGTTCTAATCAAAATTTCCTGAATTTCTGTGAGAAAGAAGTGAATCGATGTAAGAAAGAAGAAAGGAAAAATCCTTCGGGAGAAAAAATAACTTTTTCTTTTGGTTGTTCCTTTCTTTTCCCTTTAGGAGGAGTTTCTCTACTTAAGCTGGAAATGCTAGAGAGAGTTGTTCTAGGTATTCTATCCACATTGTGTGTATCCATTATCAATGATGTTGAAGGGAGAAAGGAGGAAGAATAGGGGGTATTATTATTTTGTGATAAACTCCAAAGAAAAGGAGCTCACAAGAGTAATAATGAACACACAGAAAGACCATTCATTACTCGAGTCTATTGACACAAAAGAACTAGAAGAAGTATATACTTGGTGAAAGCACAAAATACTCCATGTGACATTTTACCTTCATGTTATATACATTTGAAAGTGGTAGTGTGGACTTGGGATTAAGTATTAATAGAGAAAATGCTACGCACACAAAATAATGACCAGAGGTTGTTTCAATCAAGCAAACTTAAGTACGATGGTTCTGAACATTCTTTATGATGTTTTTTCTCATTTGACAGCCACGTATCTTTAAATTAATAATTAAAAGCCTAGAATTGGACTCTCCTACGTTAATTAGTTTTAAATCAACATGAGATACCAAGCACACACACGTGAGAATGCCAAGCTTGCATGGGAAATAAAATCTAATCTATCCCCTTTAAGACTCCCAATAAAAGTTACGTTTACTTTTTCCACTTGTGTTTGTGTTGTCCGAGAGAAAGAATAAGCATCATCTGCAGAGAAATAACATCTTACAGCACAACTAATGTATCCGAAGGATGATACGAAGGATACAACTAAATTGATCAAAGAGAAAAGGAAAAAAGAGAAATGGATTGAGCTGCCTCTCTGAAAGAAAGATGATCATCATGATGTGTGTGAGTGCATGCGGGTGTGCTCAGCCTTTTTTTCTGCCTTTTTCTTACGAAAACCAATGTGGGTTTTAAATGGACGTCGAGATGTTCTTATTCTGTGGTAGTGGTACCATATGGTACACCAATGCCACCACCATCAACCGATTTTGTCAGCTTGCTTGCCCAACTTACTTTCTCTAATAATCTCATCTTGTTTTTTCTAACGTCTGTCTTAAACACGATGGGGTGTCTTTGATTGGAATTCTGTTTGAATGATGAAGTAAATCAGCATTACAAAATGGAGAGATAGCTCTTAATTCCATACCAGATTGGTAATGCACAGATTATATGTTATACAATTGCATATTGAATTATAAATATTTGTCAATTAAGTCAAAAGATAACGGGAAAACACGGAATCTACCGTTAGTAGTTTTAAATAGTCAGACATTTTCAAACATCGGATTGCGAATTCATCATTAAAATTCCCATATCTCCTAATTGTAGATCCGTGTGAATTGTACAACGGGTACAATCACCCTTTTCTTTTTATTCATTCAAAACTTGTTCTTCCATTAAAAATTCCCCCTTTCAACCCTGAAATCTTCAAATATTAATTCAACCACTGAAATTGGAAGATTTCAAACACAAGTCTCTGACAAATCCTTTCAAACCCATGCACCCCGATGTCTTGTTCCGCAGGGAATATTTTTACTAAAATGATCTGGGAAACTAACACAAGGGTCCAAACAATATTTCCACTGTACTGAGAGAAGCAAAGAAATGCATGCATTTTTAGGAATCTCCTGTTTCCCATTTTCCATAGTGTCTTTCATCCAAGTAAACCTAATAAACCTTATGTTCTTGTAACCCACCAGCTACTTTTTGAGATCCAACGCAGCTTGGGTCCACAACTTGGTTATATTCCTCCTTTTCCCCCAGAAATGATGGTGTATTTTTTATTTACACATCCATTCCTTGAGGTGGATTAACACGTCACAACTCTTGCTCTTAATCCATCGAAGAAAAAAGCAACAAGATGTTGTTGACTGGTTGTGTGTGTTGGTTTGTTCTCTGCAAGAAGAAAGTCGTGTAATAAATGACCTGCTGGTTGTAGTAATGAAATGTTGTTCGATCTCCTACATTCTTATCATTATTACTACAGTCTTATTGTACCCAAGGCGTTCAGTGGTGGTGGTAGGATTCTATCAAAAATGTAATTATGAATCTTATGATCCAAGGCACTACACCACACCCACATCAGAGCAAAAGCAGAATCCCCACGGAGCTCATCTCATCCTCTTCCTTCCCCCACATCTCATCTCATTCAGGATTCTCCAAATAGAATTATTGAAAGCAACAGGATTTAAAAATCAGAACACAAGTATGAGAAAGTTGTTGAAAGTGTAACAAAATGTTTTCTACACAACCACAGGTTTTATTTGATGTGTTTTAGTAGCCATAAGAGAGTGAGAGAGAGACAAGGAAAGAAGAGCAATAAAAGACGCAATTTGGTCAAAAGTTATGGGCTCGTTTATGCCCGTCTACTACACTCGAATGTACGTGTTACGTACGTCTATACGTAGAAATCTGCTGCGGTGCATCTGGTTCTCTGATATTTCTCCAGGCTTCCGTGTAAAATGGTTCTTTCTCTCTCCATTTCCATTCATTCAATTGTCCACTTGACCTCTTAGGTCAACAGGTGCCCCATTCCGGGACTTGTCTGCTCACTTGATGGTGTCCAATTTTTCCTGATACATTTTTATTTCCGTTTACGTAAAACAGAAGTTCATTTAGGGTGAAATTGAAATATCTCTCTGTGTATGGAATTCATTGCGTAGAAAAAAAAGAGTTTACAAGTTTCTCTCATGGAAAATAGGTTTTCAGAAATATGGAAGGAATTATTAGTGCTCTTCTGGTTTAAGCATGTTTGGTTAGAGAATAAAAGTAGTTTTAGAGAACCTTTTAGTTGAGTAGTTGGTTGGTTTGGTGTGACTGTAGTAGTGTGTCGTGGCATATGGTAGAGTTTCCCATGAGGATCGATTAGGCTTTGAGAAGAGAAGGAAGCAAAGGCAATAATTTAGCTCTCTGGGTGAGTTTGATGTATTTGAGGATTGCGTGCACTCATGACATCAGATTCGTCTTGTTCTTCTTCCCTGAAACAAAAACCAAGTGTTTGAGTCTCGGCGAATTGAGAGAAATTCGAAAGGAGAAAAAACACCCAAAACACCGTGGAAGGAAACTAGTCAGAAGAAGTACTAAGTGAGGGATAATTAGTAGAAACTCAGGAACTACACGAGACTAGACGAAAGACGACTACACACACAAACAGAACTTACCTTGGGAAGTAAAAAGTCCAGTAAAGGCGAGGACTCCACCAAAGGTCCACCATAATAAAGGCAGGGAGAGCAATTTAAATGTAATCAAAAACTCATTAGCCGGCCATGAGTGAGGAATGGAGAGATAGGCATCTTTCATCATTTCTTCCAATGATGATCGTCATCATCTTAGGTAGTCCAGGGTTGGTTGTTGGAGTAATTTGGGTTCTAGACACCCGGTCCGGGTTCTTTCTTTCTCTCTGACCATTACTCTCTGTACGTTATTGAGTTTACCATTGTTTTATCATCAAGACTTGTTAGAGATGCTGTTGAGGGTCGTTTTGGGCTCAAGACAGATTCATTTCGGCCTTTTAGGTTGAAACGAGCATGTGTACGAGAATGTATGTATATGCGGTTTGGTTGGATGCACAAATTTTAATTCCAGAGATGAAAGACGAAGGAGTAAAAGAAGAAGAAGGTCGGGTAGGGAGAGTTGTGTGTGAAAAATGTGCTTTGGCTGTGAGAGAAATGAGGTGTCAGAATGGAAGTCGGAGGAGAAATGGGAAACCGAATGGGAGAGTCCCACAAGGATCCCTTCGAGAAGAGGGCCTTCGTTCACGCAATCAATACGGGATTGAATTGCACTTGGGCTCCGGATCCGGGAATTAGGCCGGCCAGACAAAAACCCGCATTTCTCAACTGTCAACTCAATAATGTCTCCACTAATTCATCCTCGCTAAATAAATACAACACATTGGAACGTGGAGCTGGTACAGAACACAAAATGAAACTGAACTGGTTGTGTGTAGAATGAATAGATTGTTTAAGGTATGAGATGAATTGAAGAGTCCCCTATTTTTAAAACTCATGGGGTGTTTGTTCTGGAAGGTAAATGAGAAAATACAATAAGTATTTCATGTGTCTGCCACATTATTTTGCAAGTGCAACTGGATAATTTAAATATAGAGGCTAAAAGACTATTTTAATATCGCTTATTTTGAAAAAAATAAATAGGACTAACTGAAGATGATGATGATGAAAAGAAGCTACTTTTATACTACGCTAAAAAGGAATTGGTAAACTTTAGTGTCTATTACTGCGAATGAGTCAACTGTAAAAAATATCTGAAGACAGATATCGGAATTTGTTGCTTGGGAATTTATACAGTTTGTAGGAGTGATACTATCTATGATACTTTACACACCAACACCCCATTAACGGATCACTGTTGCAAATACTAAAGGTATCAAATTAAAGGAATTAGCACGTGTAGTGATCATATCCCATATTCGTAGACCCAGTTTGTTTTATATGAATGAAAGAGTCAACATTGTGTTCGCCCGCATAATTTGGCGATTTATCAGGAATTCTTTGCTCATTCATTCATTGGGCAAAACGAAAGTTTGAGATGTGGAATAACAGAAAGTGACAGCTTGAGACGGTGGTGTGATTTTAAAAGAACGACAATGACAGAGGGTTCGGAATGATGATTAGAATGACGGTGTGGTCGGTCAGAAGTTGAGAGTGGAATGCGTCATATAGTCGTCATCATGTCGTGGCTGCAGTATGATGATGATCATCATCAAAGTTTCATACAACAAAGTGTCTTTAGTTGGTGGAAAAAGGATGATTTTTTCTTTTGAAACGGAAAGAAGGAAGGAAGACTGGAGATTTTTTCGTCGTGCATCTGAAAAGGAATGAAAAATGTCATGCCAAGAGAGATTGCCTATCTCCCTTCTTCTCCTTCACTTGCTACAAAAGGCACCACCACCGACCAAATCCCGGGTTCTAATATTATAAATGCATCCTTCTTCTTCTTCCATCTATTTACTTACCCACTTCCATATATATACAGTAAGTTGCTTACGAAAACTATATTCTCCCTACCAGACGAGAAGGTCTTTTTAAGATGTGTACAATATATTTGTTAGATGCAGATTCAACGTGGAACACTTCTTTACTTCTTGCGTATTTATTCGGTTCTTTTGTAAAGAAGTGAGTGATCAGTTATGATTTTTAAACATAGTCTCGAGTCTTGACATGCTTACAGCGTCTGAGAAAAATGGCATACGACCTAATATCCCAAATGGAAAGGAAGGAATGTCAAATGCTTGTGTGTAGATGACAAACGAATCTCTGTAGCGAAGGGTTCTACTTCTAGGTATTAAGTACACTAGGAAAAAATGACGAGGTAGGTTAGATTAATGTGTTGTGATGTGAATTTTAGGTCTTTTCCTTTGCTCATTATGAGTGACGAGGATGTAGAGTGACAGGAGGCTGAGAGAGAGAGTTTGGAATCTCCATACGATTTGCATTCGGTGTAAAAAATGAGCACAGCTTGGGAGGAGAAAGAGACGAAGAGTGGGAAGAAAGTTTTGAGAGAAAAAAGCACTTTCTTATTTCTTTTTGTCAGCCAAAATCTCATAAAGATTCAGCAGAGACCACCTTCCCTGTCAACTCAACTTTCATCCTGACTGACGACCCACACAAAGGCTAAAGTTGAGAACAAGAGTCCCTTCTGTACCTTCCTTTCTTCCCAAGTGCACTCCATCCAACCAAAGGAACTTTCTCCACTGGTTCTGATTTACTGTTAGAGAAAGCACAGGCTTAGCCAACAATTATTGGCGTCTTGCACATGGATATATTCAATTTGTAATTGAAAGAAGCGTGGGCTGGGATCTGTAGCGTACACAATAATTTCCATAGGTCAATAATATGCAAAACGACTTCCAGCATTTAAAAACAGTCCGTTTCATTCTAACAACTCATGTCTAATTACAATACACAGAGTGACTGTTCATGAAGCAGAACTTAAAAACAATAACATGAAACAGGTTGTCCAAGATTTCAGTTTTGCAACCGCGACTTCTCTTCCTAACCTTTGTGTGGAAACTTTGTGAGGATGTTAAAAGAGAAGAATGCGGAAGGAAGGGAAGAATAAAGGGTTTTGTTGTGAGGAAGACGGAAGATGGACGTGACACCTAATCTCGTCCCTGTCTTCCAAAATCCCCAGACCTGACTGAATTCACAATTACAATCTCTCTCTCTCGCTCCCAAAAATTCTAATCAAAAGCCTTCACTCAAACGGACGCTTCTATCGATCACAAACTACACACACACATCCACATTAGACCTGAGAAAAGTCGACTAGTCTACTACGACAGTGAAATACCTAAAATCTGGGAAAGTAAGGAATTCTTGGTACCAAAGGATGAAGCAAGAAAAAACCGAAGGAGTTTTGATGTTTGATTCTTAAAGAATGAGAAATTGAATGGAAGTTGAAATCAACTCTGTTGAGTTCTGCTGAGTTAGTTCTGCTTGTAATAGTGGTGGTGGTGGTTAAGTCGATTCGATCTTCGATTTGAGATGGACAGATGAATTGAATTGGACTCTTGGAGAGAGAGAGAAGAAGAAAGCAGAGCTTTTTCATGTCCTGCTGGTATAAAATATAACGTCACGAAGATTCTCTCGGTACAAATTAGGAATTCCATGAGTCTGATGAAATGCCCGGGTATTATATGCAGCTACTTGTAATTCATCCGGAGTGTCTGATGGATGGAAGGGGACTCACTCACTGACTACCTAATCAGTCTGGGGAATACAAACAACCTTGATTCTCATGCAAATCCACCCAAATCCCAACACATTGCCTTCCACTCAAGACTTCAAACTTGGAAGGGCTTGCACGAAAACTTTTCTGAGTCTTCCTGCTGCTCCTGCTTCTTCTGCCCCTGCTACTCTAAAATGCTTTTAAGTTTCCGAAAAAACCGTCATGTCAAAATCATAAAGCTTGACATGAGGTTCATGTCAAGTAGTATACGGTGGGCCTCCTACGAGTCCGGGTCTTAGTAAACGTGCCCACAATAATGGATATCCTTTCTCAACTCCCTTGCATTGAAATCTTCCGTGTAATCATTGCACTGACCGTTGCTTTTGTAGATGCAACGAGGAAGGCACTGCGGTTCCATCAAACTTTTTCGACCAGAAGACCCTTTCCAGTCAGAATGTCTTGTGTGCGTAGGATGAAAAATCTCCATTCAACTCAATAGACATGACCACCCGAAAACAAATCACGAAAAGATTCAAGAAAACCTTTGGTTTACTTCCATTTTTTTGTATTCTTTATAGGACACCAGATACACTTGTATGTATACTGCATATACGCGTGTGTTGTTATGTTAAAGGACAGAAGGAGAAGAGAGTCTAAGGTCGTAGGGTAGGTTTTTTGATACCCGGGTTTTAAAAAAGCTCTTTCTCAAAGATGTATCTACTCGGAGTAAAGTGAAAGTGCATTAGGCATTGTGTATAAGTATGTGTGTTATTTTCTCTCGTTTGGTAATGTGGCAAAAGCAAAAGTATGTTCGTATCGATCATGGTCAAATGCATGATTCGGGGTGCTCATTTTTCAGGTCGAAAAAGCGCTCGCGGAAGACAGTGACAAATTCATGACGGAGAGAGACTTTCTTTCAAGTCCTCCTTCTTCCAATACATCAATAACAATGCAATCCATTAAAGGCACTCCCTTCTTTCCGAGAAAGCTTTACTCAGCTACGTATGTACTCATTGGTCTCATCCATTACTCCGTGAATGTTAGAAGGACGAGTGAAAGAGTCCCGGGTCGACTTGACCCTCTAGAAGACTATATACACCCATTATTATTACACAAAGCTTAGCAAGTGAACATATTTTTCCACTTAGTCCATTAGGCGAAAGAGAGACTGATCTTTTGTAGAGCTTACGTCCTATATGAGCATCTTTGAACACATGCATCTCTTAGTTCCTCTGAGGTAGAAGAAGCAGAGAAGAGAGGGTGAAGTCGGTCGGTTAAGGGAAAAAGTTTGATTGAAGGGAAGGCGTGTTTCAAAACTATTTTTTCCCTTGTCTCTCTTTCTCTCTCTCTTTCGAGTAGATTCTCTTTCCTTGAGTCTTCCAATGATTTATGGAGACGGCCATTTTTACATGCGAGAAACAGACTAATCACCGAATCACCCTGGATCCTATCCTATCTCCGTTCTAAAGGGAGTCTGTCTCCCGAATTCCCTATTTTAATCGGGGGAAACTGTAGCGATGTCTTTCTTTGAAGAGATTTTTTAAGTTGCAGCTAATTAAAGATTGTTTTAGTTATACCATGTGGCTTTCCTTGATTGCATTGAACCTTGATACATTAATTATTGTATTTCTGCCTGTTGACCCCAATCTGATATGCAACAGTATAAAACTATTGGCGAATATACAGTTACGGTGATTTATTATTGCATTTTTAGCTGCCCTGGCTGGAAAGGCCAAATAGAAGTGCAACTTATGCTCGCTAACAACTAACTGATTAACTTAAAGTGCGTTTTTGAAAGCAAACAAATTTGGCATAACTCTCACAGGTAAGACATATGGTAAATCTGCTGAGTAGTTAATGGAAGCTAGAACTGCTAACTCACACGTGGTAATTGTTCAAATGAATGTTCATAAGTCCTAATTGTGAATGAATGCTTTATTCACACAGGTGAAGCTTGTAGGGTTGTCCACTAAATCTCTTGGTTGAAATAACCTAGACGAGTTGCATTTTGCACTCAAATGATTTGAGTTTAATCAGATTATTGCATTAAACGAAAGAATAGGACGATGATGAATACGTGTAAGCTGGTTGCATGAATAGGGACGTAATGGGATTGCTATCAAATACGAATCAAAGAGACTTGTTCTCTTTGTACGAAAAGAAACTTTGACTTTCAACTTCCCTCGACCGTCGTATTTATGGACGAAGGAAGAAAGGGAGAATAATGTGATATGATGGAAAAGCTGAATGTTGAATGTGAATCCCCATCGGGACAGTCGCAAGGAGGGTTTGCCTTCTTCTAGATTGTATCAAAATGTAATATTAAGAAGATTTGGCTGTGACACATCGTCATGATATTAATAATGGGGACGTCAATCCAATCTGAGACATGCATCACCAAAGTACTACGTCTCTTCTGTCCTTAAATGTCATCCTACCCAATTAATTGCACATGCTGGGAACCGAAGAATGGGGTAGCCGGCCCAACCTTGTCAAATTGAAATTGATTCTGTTACTTTTATCCCTGGTAAGGTGAGCACTCTTCTGTTGGTTGGTTTATAGATCACATCGGAAGTCACTTGGAGGTCAAGACTGTTTGTTT
>JAQGAB010001515.1:0-15966 GCA_034696565.1 Isotomurus graminis
ATTGTTGTTTTTACACGAGCCGAATTTAAAGTAGCTGTACTGTAATCTAGAATCTATTATGTATGGATTACCTTCATGTATTAATACTTCACACGAGTGTAATTTATTTACAAGAAGGTAAGCGTGGCATTGGTGTCATCTCGTAATAATGGTTTTACACAATTGGTGAACAATGAGAGAACGAAGTTGCGAATAAAGAAGTCTTACAACATGGTTAGAAGTGTCCTTCGTATTCAGTACGTTGGACATAATTCTTGTAGCAGACATTGAATTTGAAACTTGGGACAACGGTGTAAAAATATGGTATTCAGAAAATTGGGAACTAACTAAGACCAAAAAATGAGTGATAAATTTCAGACAATCTTTAACAATAGCTTTAGAACTATTTGTTTGATTTTGCATGCGTGAACATTTTTACGCAACGTATGAATGCTAGATACTAGACATAGTTTTGTAATAAAGTAATGTATACAGAGTGTTAAGGTTTGAGACATTCATGACCATAATGCAAGTACCTTTGGATAGCATTCGGATGAAGAGTACACAGGTGGACAAAAGTGTTATTTTAAAACAACAAAGGATTTTCTAAAACTATTGCTTGCGTATTGAAAAAGAAAGTACGAAACTTTTCTACTTGACACACCGGTGTCGGCCAATTAAACGTACTTAGTTTTATGCTTGTACGGTATCTGACAGTATTTCTTAGTCTTTTGAAGCTAAAGAGTGAATTAAAAACTCTAAGTAATGTATAAAAATATTATTTTGCTTCTACTGCTATGCTTTTTCGCACAGTTTTCAAATTCATCAAGTAATATTGAAATCTTTGTTGAGAGTTTTTCAGATTGTGTTTTGGAATTAGTTTTTTTAAATAACCAAATTGTTTCAAAGCATCCAAAAATATCTCTAAATGATTCCAGTGATAATTTTATTTCAGTTCTACTTCGAACTAAGATTGTCATACGAAAAGACTTAACATCCAACGAATCTTTAATTTTCAGCCCTTCTCGACGATTTACAAAGTGCTATGTGCATCTATTTCAAATCCAATCTTTTTCAACTCTGGACAAATCATCGTATGGCCAAGTGCTTACGGCATTCGAACGTTATGTGGTTCCGAGAAACCCAGACTTTATTTTACTTGTTGAGCATTCTCCCACAAAGGATTTGTGGAACTTACTACGGCCAATTTTAAACTCAGTGGATATTACATCCAAGTTGTTGTTGATTGATTTCACGAGAGATTCCATTGATCTGATTTGTATGTATTGTCATTTAATACAGAGACCTTCGTTCATAAAAGTTGTTTGGCATCAATTGTCTCCGAAAATCTTCCAACAAATTGAAAATGAGTGGATGAAAGTTCACTCTAGGCTAAACTTCATTAATATAAACTTGAGATACTTTCAAGAAGTTTTTTCGTCTGAGGCAATACTTCGGATAGCAGACAGGTGGACTAAGCTCAATGGACAAGTAAATGTTCATCCATTCATGACTGTGACGTATGAAATATTTAAAGGACCCGAAAGAACCTCCCTTGATTTCTCAAATTCGTCATCTAAAGATTTTGCGTTGGATATTCCTTGTGAATTAGCTTACGACTTGGGAAATCGAGAAACCACAGAACATCTGTATGATCCATTATCTTTAAAGAAATACGTGTGGTACCCTTGGAGTGAAGCGTACGAGGGTTTCGACTACACAATTTTTGTGAACAAAAGCTCCCTTCACTTAAACTTGACTTTATTAGAGCCATTCGAAACAACTGTGTGGATTCTGATTCTAACTTCGATTCTGATCTTTGCAACTGTTCTTGGAATAATTGCTACTTATGTGAGAAAAACTGTCTTTGATTTTCAAGTATTTTCTGAAGTATTCTTCTGGACATTCTCAGTGTTCCTGGAACAAACGAATCATGAATTTGAAAACCGTATGAGACGTTATGGATCAATATTCAGTTGTTTAATTCTCATGTGGTGTTCAGTGATGATGGTAGTAACGAATGCGTACTCTGGAATTATATTTTCTTTCATAATTGAAACACCCATTCCAAGATACCCGCAAAGTATCCGTGAACTTGTGTTGGAGAGTAATGTGTTCCTCGGGACTTTGGGATATAATGGGAACTATTCGTTATCCATGCTCAAAGATTCAACATTAAGGGACATTCTTAGTAATCCAAGTTCCATGTCTGAGTCTCAGCAGAAGCTGTACATGGAAATGTACAAAAAGGTTCACTTTCTACAGACTTATTCATTAGCTTCTGAGATTGTATTACAAATATGCAATGGTGCTACAGTGAAAGTTCTTTATGGTAATAATCGGGACTTGTTGCAAATACCTCCTACAATTGCAATCATTGATTCGCCCGAGTTTCTAACATCATACACAGAGCTTATGAAAGCTTGTGGAAACTTTCACATTATAAAATACCCTCGACAAAACTTTCTTTCGTTTAGAATGCATTGGTTAGCTTCAAGGAACTTTGTATCTGTTATAGTTGGTCGTAGATTGTCAGCGCTGTATGAAGCTGATCTTATTTCTCACTGGAATTCAAAATTTGACACTAATTTCAGAAAGCACACCCTTTCTTCAATGATTAAGTCTTTATAGCCACAGGAAGTTAGCAAGCACATATTTTCAAAAAAGCATCCGGATGATTCAACTGCACAAAACTTTACAGCAGTAGACGCTACAAAAGCAAAACGAAGTAAAGAAACCAAGAAAAGTAGTCCAAGTAGTCCTGCAGCTCCTTCTTCATCCGTTGCATTTGATAATCCAGACCCAGGTCTGACTTTTCTGCATCTCTACATGTCATTTCGAATACTTCTTTATTGCTTGGGAATTGCTTTTATCTGCTTCTTATTAGAACAAAGAGATATCATTCTGCCTACGTGCATGCAGAATTGGAGTGGATGTCACAGTGTTACGGGATGCTTTTAACAAGAGTCAATTTTTATTGATTAAGCACACAATGTTTTGGAGAAAAATGTTTACAGATTCAAAACTTTCTGGACGTCTATTCTTCCATATCCGAAATCATTGTTAGGAGTTCCCGCACTTCCATACAATATGGAGCACCTTTTATTTCCAGGACCAGCTACTGCTGTCTTTTGGAACTGGTCACGAACTTCTGTCCATTGTGCTGTCGGATTCTGGCTCAGGAACAAAGCTATAGCTCCAGCAACGTGAGGGGCTGCACAAGAACGAGTCACATTTAATTAAAGTAATGAGTTAATTTGAAGTTAATAAAATAGAAAAACTTACTAGCCATCGATGTACCACTCATTGTAACGTATCCAGTATTATTGTTGTGACTCGCTGACACGATGTTATACTAAAACATAATTTAGCAGATGTTAGTTGAAGCAAAGTTGCTTATGGTTTAGTCATAAAATTAGATTTACCCCAGGGGCTGACACTTCGGGCTTGAAAATTTTTCCAGCGAGTGTTCTTCCGATTCCAAGGAATCCAAAAGATCCTCCAGGTCCCCTAGAACTGAAATAGGCAATTTTGTCATCGGCATCAGTAGCTCCAACGCTAATAAGTCCTTGTTGATCCCCAGGACTGTTGGCAGAGCCGCATCCTGGACCGGCATTGCCAATGGCAAAGACTGGAACTATGTTCAAAGTTGTCCAAGTCTTGATCACATCGTTGAACCAGGCGTTGTCATTTCCACCTCCCCATGAGTTACTAACGACATTGGGGTATTCAGAGCATTGTCCAGACTCGTTCTTGGGACACGCCATAAATTGAGCACAGCCCAAGAGAGCCTTTTCATTTCCACTTCCTCGGCTGTCCAAAGCTTTGCAAGCGATAAGTTTGGCTCCAGGTGCAACTCCGATACCATTAGCTTGACCAGCAATGGTTCCAGCACAGTGAGTTCCATGTCCTTGGTCTGTGGAACATAAACGATTTTTAGTACGCTTGGAAGAAGTACACAATTACAAAGATTTTAAACGGATTTATCCAATATAATAAGAAACCTACCATCATACGCAGTTGCTTCACCGTTGACCATGTCTTTCCAGCTGTACTGGGTGTTCTTGTAGCTTCCCTTGGTGGCCTCATGATTAGGGTTGAGTCCAGTGTCGATCACTCCAACAACAATTCCTTCACCTGTGATGCCCGCATCAAAAGCGACAGGGGCGTTGATTTTTGCAACTCCCCATTGGTATTTTGTTGCCTGGCGTTTCTCAACAGACTGGGCATCGGCAATGGGGAAAGAAGTGACTGTCTGGGCTTCTCGGACTGTGAAAGGTCCAGGAATCGCTGAGACGATTGAGAGGACATTCGGATCAACTCCGGACAAGGCAATTTTGTTAGCAACCCAGAAGGGAGTTGCTTGATTGGCTAGTCCCAAAGTGGTAAGGGCGTTGATCACTGGAAGCTGCATTGCTCGGGTCTTCTCCTGCATCAATTGAACGATTTTGCTGTTTCGGTCATCCCCAGAGAGTCCTTGAAGGGAAAAGTGCTGAAGAACGCTGCTCATAACTGGAGAAAACTCCAGAATAGCGTCTTTCTTATCTCCAGCAGAGAGTGAAGTCAAAAAGGACTCATCAATCGTGCCTGCCAGGCAATAGCCTGAGAAAGCCACAAGGGCTAAAAGGACTGGACCCTGCATTGCTCCGATTGAATTGAATTGTCTATGATAAACTCAAACGAAAAGAGCTGCTTATGTTTCTAATCCCCGAGCAGCTCATTTTATATTGGAATCGAAACATAAGTTATTGACGTAATTTTCATAACCATAAGGCGATTGACACTCATAAAACAATATTTCATGTGGCACACGCAGATCTAATTGAGGATGTACACCTTTTTAAACAAACATGTTAATCAATCACCTAATCCGGTCACATCAACTGGGTTTCATTTCTATCCAGAGTAAATCCGTTTTCATAATTTATTAATTTGAAGCGTTTAGTCGTTAAACACGCCTTCATGTCTTTGAACTGGAACTTAAAATGCTTTTGTACTAAACACGATACTACTTACAATAATTAGTATATCGGAGTCTGTCTGGAAACCACAATCCACAATTAAAGAATATTTGAAAGGTACAACATTTTACGTGAGTTATTGTCTAACCCCAATTCGCATTTTTTAAGTTGTCGGCTGGTAATTGTCCAGTCAGGTTTCAGACCATTTGTTTGTGACACACAATACATTTATATAGTCATAATTGTATTGATGGTTTTTTTGTCCGTGTGGATTAATTTATTATTTCTTTATAAGCGGTAGTAATGTTTCTTGTAATGTTCTATGATGTACATATTTGTAATTAAATGGCACTAACTAGTCTTTGATTCTATTTACCGACATGAGTTTTCTTGGTAAACTCACTTCCTAATGAAAAGAATCTACTAATGGTCCATGAGATCGGAAAGACGAGCCGTCAAGAGAGAAGTCCACATGCCAAATGCAATTTGATGCAAGTCTCATGAGAATCTCGTCATATATTTTTTAAGCCGGGTAGTAGTGGCAAGGCAAGAGATGTGCTTTTCCTTAATATTCACAAGCTCAATTTCCTATCATTCAGCTGTTACACCTGCAGGTACTCCAAGATTATCCCTAAACTTAAAAGGTGAAATCAAGCAAGTGATTTAAATAGGCAATATAGTTAATAGTCCGTATAAGCACAAGTTGTTGATTACGTTTTGTAATTAAACTTTATTTGTTGTTTATCAGGTGCTTATTCCCAAAAACGATGGCTTGGCTGGATAAACCTATAAAAGGGGTCCTTCTGGACATTTCTGGAGTTTTAAGGGACGGAGATGACACTATTCCAGGGTCTCTCGACGCTTTTGAAAGGTTCTATTGTGAATTCAAACTCACATAAAAGTTATATACATGTTTTTAAATGGATAATAATATATATTTTTTAATTGCAGGCTACAGAAATCAGGAATTCCTGCGAGGCTTGTGACAAATGAAAGCCAAGTTTCTAGAGATGGAAGTTACTCAAAGTTGACAAGACTTGGGTTTAAGGGAATTGACTTGGATCATATTTCAGCCCCTGGACCAATAATGGCCGGGTTGATAAGAGAAAAAGGATTGAAGCCTCATTTCCTCGTTCATCCAGGTGTAAGTGGAGATTCATGTTATATTGATTCTTGTTTTGATTCTGGTCACCTGTGAAATTGTTCTGACTCATGTGTATTTAGTTAATGAAGGAATTCGAAGGACTCGACAAGTTTGAGGGAAAGCCTAATTGTGTAGTTATTGCTGACGCAGCTCATCACTTTACTTATGATAACATTAATGCTGCGTTTAGAGCCCTTTTGGACATGAAGCATAGAGGAGAAGAGCCAAAGCTGTACACTTTGGGAAGAGGGTGAGTTATGGATTACTAGAGAATAATTTGTATTGTCTTCAGAAACTGATTGGGATATATTTTCAGGCGTTTTTATAAGGAGAACGATAATCTATTGTGGTTAGACGTGGGACCATACGTAGCTGGGTTAGAATATGCCTTGGATATCAAGGCAGAACTAGTTGGAAAACCTTCCAAGAGTTTCTTTCATGGAGCTTTGGAAAAGATATCTATCCTTCCAAAAGATGTAAGTCATGTGTGTGGAAAGCTATTGAACATGATTCGAGTGTTTGTTAATGAATTTTTGATGAAAAAATTAGGCTGTGATGATTGGAGATGACATTGTGGGAGATGTCCAAGGTGCTATTGACGCTGGTCTACGGGGTGTATTAGTAAGAACTGGGAAGTTTAGACCTAGTGATGAAAATCATCCGGTGGTCACTCCAAGTGGGATTGTAGATAATTTAGCTCAAGCTGTAGATTTGATCTTGGGAAAAAATAAAGCTGCTTGAATTAAATCGTTCTCTCCGACTGGAGTGTACATCACCGAACTAATAAATTAAGAGTGATTTGCAAAATCAGAGGAGTAATTGTAATGATTCATGATCACCCACCATGTAACATTTAGATACTAAAGGACTTGTCTTTCGATGATAATGCAGCGACCGGCTTTCAGCAAGAATACCTGAAAACCGCAGAATTATACTACACTTTATTGCATGTATAATTATAATATCCAATCCATGCAAACACCCTTATTCTTGCGACTGAATAAGGTAAGCTTTGATCATTTGATAATAATCAAATGTGTATTTAATGCTATACTTGTACTAACAATAAGTCAATAATCAATTTGAAAACAGGAAGACTCAAACCAATTCAAACGGTACAAAACCATCTTTATTACAATTGAGGTACCTTCTTGTAGTTGCGTATTTAATTAACATTAAAATCGGGTTAAAATACGAAGGAAAACGTTGCATAAAAGTAAATCTTTATAGTTAATCTCAATTTCCAACTCGTTCACATTGTTAATATCTGCTTGACTGCGTTCACTGTACAATATTGTACTGATGCCAATACGCGGATTATTATTCCATTCCCATCCCATGAATAGTTGTATAATAACATGTTATTTATACCTACATTTACTTAATTAAAATTAAGCTAATAAAATTTAAAACGTGTTATCCTAATTAATCGTGAGAGTGCAAGGCAGATGCCCCGTGAGCGTGGGAATGAGATTCTTCTCCACTCATCAGCCATGTGCATATAACGATTCCTGTGAAAGTTCCAAGAAATTGGATAAATCCAATCAGGCCATCTTCAGTCTCACATTCCCCTGGACTACCAGTGCCACTTGAGCGATTATGCTGATGCTGATCAGTTGTAAGGATTTCAAAGAATACTACATAAAGTAGAGTACCACAGGCCAGACCCTGGAGAGACGCAATTTAATGATTAAGATTAGAGAATGAGAATAGTCAACGAACCATAATTCCTTTACTATAAAAGAGATAAATCATACCTCGATTATAACTAAGAGTGTGCTGTTTGCATCCATTGTGGCTTGCGCTGAAGATCCCAAGATAATCCCTATGGGTGAAACGACTGAGAAGGTTACGATAGATCCAATTAGAGTTCTTGTTGACGCCTTTGATCTTACAAGTTCCATTCCAAGACAGAATGAAATGATAAACTTGTGGGATGCGATTGCTCCAAATGCAAACCATAATCGGGAAGCATGCTATTAATCAACAAAAAATTGTTTTGGTAAATCAGGTCTAAAATAGGTTTTCAGTTGTTCATGACATAATTTCTACCTGAACTCCAATCGCTACACCTTCCATTGTCGCATGCAATGAAAGGGCTGCTAAGGATATTAAGGCTCTCCAACTTCCTTTTGCTTGTTTAACTTCATCTTGTCCAGTAACTTCTACTCCGTTAATCAATGATTTATTGCTTAACTCATTGTTGTTATGTTTATGGTATCTCCCCAGTAAAAAGTGAGCCACAATTTCGAAAAGGTATATAAG
Organism: Isotomurus graminis; assembly: GCA_034696565.1. NCBI lineage: Eukaryota > Metazoa > Arthropoda > Collembola > Entomobryomorpha > Isotomidae > Isotomurus > Isotomurus graminis. The sequence goes on from JAQGAB010001515.1 coordinate 8,350, forward strand.
ACAAAATCCATACAGCATGAGGAGCTCAGCCACCAACGGGTAGCTTTTAGGAAGACTGAGGCCGAATATTGAGAATTGCAGATCTTCTGCCTTCTCCCTAACTTCTGGAAGTATATGGAGCATTGTTGTTCCTAACAGGACACCTCCACTTAAGCTTGAAAGTAGAGCTAATCCTCTGGCGTATGACTTCTTACGAGTGTAATCCTTTCTATTCGCGACAATTCCAGCGGGGTGTGCCGCACGTTGAAATATCCATTTCGGAATCAGTCCAAAAAATATAGAAGCACCAGTTAGGGAGAGTAGAGCTACCCATTTTTCAACAGAAATCAGGTAAGAACCAGTTTCCTCAGGATGGTCTCCCGAAGGTGGTGAAATATCCGAAGCGTTCATGTTGTCCTAGTTCTTTGGTGAGAAGTGGAAAGTACTATGGAGCGTAAAAATATTAGTACAGGCTCAATTAAGAGTAAGGTTAAGTCAGGAAAGTTGCCTGTGATAAGAAATGTCCGTGTCTTCGTGAAGGCGAGCAACAAGTTCCAGTATCGTAATTAATATCATTTTTTATATGGCTGGACAAGGTATCTATTGTGGGGTATTGGGTTTTGAAGATATTCTTGTGTATATGTGTATTATGCGATATGTACTGTTATTGTTATTTTAAGCTGGAGCACTTGCGTGGTATTAGAGATTGGACTTCGACTATCCAGTCAGCCTATCATCAGTATCAGTTATACAAGGATTGTTCTGCTGTGAAGAATTATGTAAGTGTACTCAGGATACATGCTGTGATCTGAAATGACTGGGTTTAGTTACGTAGCTGATTAAGCCATCGCCATCAGGAGTCCGTAACTCATCGCAATCTCTGGTCTGATCAACTCATTTGATGATTGACAATTGCTTTACCAATACCGTCAGTTTTTATGTAGTACACATGAGATTTTCTTTCAAGATATCACACCCAAAAAAGTTGTGGCTTGCTTGCTGTTGTTGCTCGAGATTTGCAAAATCCGGCCTGCGACACCAGAAGTTATTGCAGATTATAATTCATTGCACTCTGCCAGATCACATATTTTCCATTGAAGATGTGGAATAATGAAACAGATGTATAAACTATTTAGCATAATTCACGGGGTGTAGCACGTTGTAATATTTCAAGTAGTCCGGATTCAATTCACGAACATTCTTACAAGTATTAAAATATTACTTTCGATGTAAAATATAATTCAAGTAGAATCCAGTATCTTGTTTTTTGACGTCAGCAAACTATTAAGATCTTTTTACGTTGTTAGTTGTATTCTTCAGATCACCTGAGATGTTAAACTATCAATTAATTAAGTTTGCGATGCAATTTGTTTGTTTTGCTTGCTTATTTTTTCGTTCTGAAGACAATATTATTTGGAATTCGGACTTTGGGATTTTGTGAAAGTAACTACTGGAATGCATGGACTCTTCAGTCTCATGTCATGACATACTGTAATACAAAAATTAATTCAGACATGTGCTTGACAGGAGGAATTATATTTTTGCGCAGAAAGTAGATATTAATAATATTATACGTCTCGTGGGTACAATTAAATCAGTACTTTACAATTGAAGCAACGCACTGTACTGATACGATATCAATTATTCTTGAAATGTCAACAGTGAAGCAGATTGGTGGAGTAAATATTTACTTCACCAGACTCGGATTTGTCATGATAGACTCCAACTTAAAATGCATTATTTATTAAGTTTTGTTACCCGTATAAGCTAGAAACGTGAAGTAGTCTGGTTGAAGTAAACTGTAACAATGCGTAATTTTGGTACGTCTGTCTGTGAACAGAACGTTACTAGATTTCCTAATACCTCAGATTCTGTCTTCAAATACTTGGCTTGGAAATGTTCATATCAAGTATTGAACAAACCATAATATCCACAAAATAAAGTGACAAACCGGTTAATATTTTTATTAGCTTGAAAGTAGAAGTGTAGGCATTTAAGAGTTCTGATGTTAAGATTCATGAATATTACTTAAACCCTGCAAAAAAAAACTGAAATACACTAGCCATGGAAGTGTGGGAATACGACATTCTGAATTAGAACCCGTAAATTAAAATATCCATACAAACAAACGGGTAGTTTTTTTGTCTAGTTACTAGTTGTTACTACTGCAAGGTAAAATCCGAAAATGAAGTCAAACAAAGTCGATGGACATCCTCAGGAGTCACTGGACCATCTGTTTAAAGTTTAAACGTGAAAACTTGTTTTAAGAACATCATGATGTGTTATAGTTATAATAATTCTTATATTTGTTTAAAACCGACCAATTCTAAACCATTCTTCGTGCCCTTTGTCCCTCCTTGCAGCAGCAATAGCATTCCTTAGGGCGAATAGCACAGCCACTCCACACACGATTGCGGGTTCTCCGACAGTTTTAGAACGCAAAATTCCATTCGGGTTTGGAGCATTTTTGAGCAAAGTTATCCTCAGATCCTCTGGAATATCTTTGGGTTCTGGAGGCTTGTAGTCCTGATTAGCCACAAAAATGTATACTAGAGATCTCACACTTTCGATTAAAAGCAATATGACTTGTTATTGCCTACCCATGTCCTTTTAGTGAGAAGTTCTCCAGTTTCAGGTGAGTGGACAATCTTCTCGGTTGTCCACAAACCTTGTCCTTGGACGTAAGCACCTTCTATCTGTCCTATGTCAATTCCTGGAGAAAGACTCTTCCCTGCGTCCTCAATTAAGTCAGTGCGAACAACCTGTACAAAAACGTAAAAGCCATGTATAAACCTATCTCGTGTGAATGCATATAATTGTGATGCGAACCTTGTAATCCCCTGTAAGCACATCAATCTCAACTTCAGTCAGCACCAATAACCAAGTCTGGTAATTCTTAAGATCGTCTCGTTTGCTCGGTCTAAATTTTCAACGAATTCTAATCTCATACTAGAAATAATTTACTGTATCGTCACATATTTAAGGATTACTGGAAGTTGGCAATCAAGCTTATGTCATCCTTGTGTGCTTCAGCTATCAAAGTATCCCATGTTGGGTTCTCTAGTTTTTCCAGTACAGGCTTGAGACGTTCCTTTAAGATCTCACAAGCTTTAAGAGCAGCCTAGACATTTAAATGAGTAAATTACACTTTGGTCAACCAGGAAAACTTAAACGATTATAGTGTTTTACATAGCAAGCTAGTTCGGAAGTTTGGCTTCCTCCAGATGCGGCCGAATTTGCTCCATTGAAATTCGTACTGGGTTTAATTTTTACTTTGTCTAATGGAATCTGGAAAGCTTGGGCTATAGTTTGTGCAACCTTCGTGTTTAAACCTTGTCCCATCTCAATTCCACCGTGACTACAGGCCACACTTCCGTCGTGGTGATAAATTGATATGGTTGCAGGCAGCAGTTTTCCCAAAATATACCTGTAATTCATTATTTGTCGAGTAAAAAAGGATTTCGACATCTGCTGCCGTGTCAAAATGGGCACGGCATTATAATTGCTTAACTTACACAAACGGGTATCGTGTTGGAACCAAAGCCAAGCCTCTTTTTCTCCAACGGTTTTCCTGAGTGCACACAAACGAGTTGTTAATTATAAATGTAATTAGAGATATTTACACGACCTTACTTGGTTGAATTTTTCTACAGATAACTTTCTCTGCTCGTAATCTCCAGAGATCTTCATTTCACTAAATAATTGTGGGATGAGATTTTCAGTGTCTAAAGGAGCCTCCGGAGCAAATACGGCGAATATCAGGTCATCCTTTTGCATAAAGTTGGATTCCCGTACAGTAAAAGGATCTTCTTTCAAGGTGTGAGCAATATGCTCCATGATGTATTCGATTAAACTAATTCCTTTCAGGGAGCCCGGAGCCCTCATAGTCGTATTGGATGCCGTATTGGTCTGAAGAATTCCAGCCTTGACTTCCCATCCTACAGCTTTGTACACATTTTGGATATGTATTGCAGCGTACAAAGAGGTTAGGTCGTTCGGGCAAAAGCCCACATCGCAGAACATTGAAGTTTTTAGTTTCCCTATTCTTCCTTTGGAGTCGAACCCAACCTGTAGCAGGACTTAGTATTAGATTTCAACACTTATATTTTGCAAAAAGATATATTTTTACTTCATATTTCATGACGTAGGGAAGACGCCGTCCGACCAAACTTAAGTTTGTTTCCAGGTCGAGTTGGATCCTCACTGGTTTATTAATCGTATAGGCTGCCACCGCACAGGCCGCTGCTATATGTGTGGATCTGGTCAGTTTGGCTCCAAATCCTCCTCCAAGACGCTTCACCTGGATATTTATGCTATTAAAAATTCAAAAACATTTAAAAAGGTTCATTGTGTTATGTTGGTACAATTAAGTGAGGTTTACTTATTCGAAGGGAGATTCAACGCATCGGATATTATTTTCTGTACATGATCCATCCACTGCACGATAGCAAAAACATGAAATTAGTCCGTTGCTACTTTAAAGAAGCTTCGTAGCTTGTGATGAAAACTAAAATTACCTGAGTACTGCTTATGACATCTAATCCATCTGCAGTTGGAATGCATAGGCAGTTTTGCAACTCCATATGGAAATGGTGCTGTCCCCCAATCTGCCATTCGCCTTCAATTGTATGTTCGATTTGAATGTCCTTGTTTGGTTGGGAGGTGTAAGTTCCAACAACCAATTGTTCCAATTTTCCTTCATTTTGGGCATTTTTATAAACTTCATATGGATCTACAACTGGCTTTTCGATGTTTCCGTATTCCACTCGCACTTTCTTTGCAGCCTCCATTGCGATTTTTCTATTTTTAGCTACGATAACTCCAAGTGCCTGACCGTAATAGGATACTTTACTCTCCACAAAAATCTAAGACACACGATTCCAAGGATTAGTTGTGGAATAATAAAACGAATAAAATGTGTAACAAAATTATTGTGTTTCTTGTTTACCGGTTCCGGAACGGATGTTGGAATGAAGTGGAAATGCATGAAATCATTTTTGCCTTTGATGTCTTTAGCTGAAATGAACTGTTCAACTCCAGGAATAGCCTGTAGGTGTTAATATTTTAAGTATGTAAGTATTTTAAAGGAAACATTTCGTCAATGACAGTAATTAATATTTATGTTTTTTGGAGCTCGGATGAAGATATACCAGTGCTTGTGAAGGATCGATGGATTTTACAATTGCGTTTGCAACGGTGCTTTGTACAATCACTCCAAACAGCTCATCTGGTCGTATGGGAATATCTGGACAGTAATCTGCTTCACCTGATCAGCATTGTTCAAAGTTAAAAAGCACAATATGTTAATTGAGCTGGTCCCGATCTCCATCATTAATTCGCTGAATGTTGAGTTATCACCTGTAGCCTGAGTAATAGCTTCCACTTTAGGGACGCCTTTGTACAAGACGGAATCTGATTTTTCATCGTCGAAAGTTTGTTTTCCTTGACGGAGTTCACGTGGAATATCAAGTGCACCGGATTGTAACTTCCTGTTGACTTTGGCACCCATCAAACTTAGAATGGCCTGCACAGATGATGAGAAAGGAGAATTGTTGTGCCGATTCTCAAGGATTAATTATAAATCTTACTTTGTACAGTAATGATCCAGCAAGCCCTTTCCTGTAAGACGGATGAGCTTCGGGCAACACGAAATCTGGCGATACTTCCTTTTCAAGCACTTGCATTGCTCCTTGAAGAGTTTCATTAGAAATGGTTCTGTTCTTGTCCAGAAAAACTTCGGTATCTTTTGCATGGACCTATTTTAAACCAAATAAATCGGAGATTACCGATTAACCCGTAGTCATATTGCTGGATGCTTCATGGTGAAGTTGACTCACGAAACCAGGGTTGATTCCTCCAAGCACAATTCTTGGCTTCTCGCGTAAAGTTACAGCATCAGAACTGCCGTCGACGCGAAAAAGAAATCCAGCGTTTACATAGGCATGCGCATTTTGGTAGCGCCTTGTGATCTAAAAAATTAAATGAATGAAAGTGATGGAATATTCAGCTTCAGCTCGAAAAAATCCTACCTTGAAGGTTCGCAACCTGTATTCATCATCATTTAAAGAAGGAAGGCAAACAGTTTTGATCACTTTGCCCGACATATCGCTTAGCAGGAATTGCAGCATTGACATTCTCATTGTTGAGCCAACCATTGAAGCTTTCATAAAATAATAGCTTGGATTATAGTAAATAATTAACCTCGTGCACCTGATAATTCGATAGCATTGCGCAGACCTATTTCCAAAGTTGCTCCAACGGTTTCAAGCAAAAGGAAAATATCAGAGGGAAATTCCCTGTGAGTGTGCTTGATCATGAGGTTCCCAGCAATAGTTCCATTCTATAGTAGGGAGTATGAGTTGTCATTTATCGTTTGACATTCATATTAGAATTTATGTTTTGATGCCTACATTTCGAACCGATACATTAGCAACTCGTTTGATGTGATTGCTAATCTGAGACAAATATTTGAATCCTTTCTCAGAGGAAGACTTTGCCAGAAACTCAATAGTTTCAGTGAGAGTTACACATCCTCCCAGTAGTGCTTCTTTCGCATCAACCACATGTTTTTGTTTCAACTCAGGAATTCCATTTATCTCCATGTAGGCATTGAACGGACCGTCGTGTTTGTACACACCTGTGATTGCCTCATTATCATTAAACAACTCTTAATAATATCCCACGCAAAAACATGCAAAATTATCTACAATCATTGTGTTCCAAACAAACCAGTTCCAGTGTTCCCTGCGACAAATCTCCATTTCTTCCCATTGGCATTAAACCTCTGGACAGTTTGGAATACGTGTCCTAAATCAACTGCTGTTATCCATTCCGAGCCATTAGCTAGTTTGATTGTCTTGTTGCTCTTTTTTCCTTGATCTCCATTTAGATTACATTTCCCAAACGATTGACCTTGTCTCATGGGACATGGACAAGATGCACAGTCCTGTCAGACATAATTTACCTAAAGTTGATGTTGAATACCTTCGTATAATTTTTTTAATTACTGCAAAACATGCACCTCGATATCTGCACACTTCTTCTTCAGCTCTTCAGTTGCGTCAACTGCTAAAGATTTGAATGCGTCTAAAATTGGACGGTATCCAGTACACCGACAGATATTTCCATCCAAATTATCTTCAACGTCTTGCATGGTCAATTTGTCTCCCTTTGCCCCCATCAAACTGACGAAGCAAAAAATGTATATATGATCATCTTCTAACAAGCTTTGTACTTAATTAACAATGCAGTAGAAGAAACAAAACGATACCTGTGCATATTCATCACCATTCCAGGAGTGCAGTACCCACATTGTGTTCCATGGAAGTTCACCAATCGATTTTGGATTTTTGAGCAGCCTTGCGTACGGTTGCCGAGACCTTCTACAGTCGTAATGTCCCATCCGTCACAGGCGTATACTGGAGTAATGCACTGGAAAAAACAAACAGTGGGATTTCATTTTATTAAAATTAAAGAATGCTTTAAAGAACTTACAGAGGTGACGGATTTAATTGTTTTGGACCCTCCGTTGGGATCCGGGGTGGTGACAGAAACGAGACAGGCTCCACAGCCACCTTCCCTGCAAACATGTTTGGTACCCTTCAAGTGAGCAACGTCTCGGATGTAGTCCACGAGCAT
>JAQGAB010001516.1:0-15960 GCA_034696565.1 Isotomurus graminis
TAACATGTTGACTCCACAGTGACCATAAATTCATATGGGAGAAGAAAGCTTTGCACTCGCAAGGTGAGGCTAAGTAACCTCTCAAAGGTGCAAGTTATGATTTTCTAATATTTTAAAACTGTTTTTTACCACCAAATAGACAATCAAACCGAAATAGGAAGCTAAGAAAGTAAATTTCTCAGCACTATAAATTGCTTCTCGCCGATTATTCTATCATAATGCTTCTCGGAAGGATTTGATTCGCATATAGTTATCAGTTACTAGAGGACTAAATTGCTTGAGCATTAAGATGCAATAAGGAATTTATAGGATCCTTCGCATAAACTGCTTCTCATATGTACAGAATCAATGTCTGTTGTTTAGTTTATCGAAGTATTTCAAACTCTGGAAAGAGAAATAGGCGTGTCATTGTTCGAAAAGTAAACAGCAAACAGACATTAAAGATTATATATGTCCTTTTCTGTCCATAAGATTAAAGATTGTAGGTTTCTCAAGGGAACAGGACACTCATCGATGGTAACGAGATTTTTGTTCCGACTGAAACTATCCCTATCCCTGCTATTTGCTTGACCTGGCTCCTTTGATTCCCAAGACTAACAATAAGAGTAACTAACCTAACTACTCGTTTCTGCTTAAAAGCTATTTGATCCGACCTTTTGGAAGCTGGGCTCTCAACGAATGCTGGCCGGTCCAAAATGTATTAAAGAGATGAGAATACAACATTTGGTGATTAAGGATCCGAGACCACATGTAGCCAACTGAACAACAGGGTAAACAATCTTGACACAAATTACAAGTGCGTCATAGAGTTCAAAGTATACACCTAACTCTGCCTTGTATGCACAAAAACAGCTTCTACTAGCTGTTGTGCCTACTAGATGAATTCAGCACTATCAAACAAAATTCTTGGGCTCTCAGGATACAATTTAATTTAAAACTAACCATAGCCACCAATTTGATTGTACTTTATTGAGTAAAGACGTTCAGCTACTTATGAGTACAGCCGTGCAACATTTAAGAGCAATAATCACACGAGGATGCTGTCTTGGTACTAATAACTCTAAATGCCTCTTGAGTGGTATTTGGCCACTTCAGCCTGTGTAAGTTCAATAAACATTCCTTTCACTATTGTCCTAATGTAACTAAAGGCCTTAGTGGGAGAGAAGGAAAAAGTGAGCAATTTAAAGAGACATGAAGGCAATGATCAATCAAAAACATAATGAGGAACTATTAGAGGTTCGGATCTGTTCTGACTGATATTACTCCTTTTGATTCTTGCTGGAGGTAGAATCGTGAAAACTCAATGACATGGCATCACGTCAAACCTGCAGGCATTTGGACAAAGACAGCACTACGAAAAACCAAGCCATTTTTTTCACCGATGGATGTACAACTAATGCACAATGAAACCTTTTAGTAAGAAAAAAAATTGTACGCCCGCATTACATTACAAAAGCGAAAATAGGAAGGATGGGTGATACACGAATCGGATTTTTAGCTCCATCCATTCTTTGCACAGCTTTCAGTTTTGGCTTTGACATAATCTCACCTTCTCTGTAACATTCAGGCTTGCTACAATTGTGTTGCACACATAAACCTAATCTACGTAATCTTTTCCACCTAGAATTTCTCCCTTTTATAACTCTTTAATGTACATAAATCTTGTTTAATATCGTTCACGACGCACTTGTCACGACTAAAATCAATATCTCATCCATTTATGATTATGAGTTAGATCTTACATTAAAAAATTCACCAAGCGACTGGAGGTGACTTACCATATCGCATATTAAATTTTCGTTTACTATAGTCAGCTTTTGAAAGTGCATACTACTTTAAAAGTCAAATATATATAGATCGATTGACGACGTCACTTTCACACAATACACATCATGATATTCCAACAATATCGATAAGGCAAACCCAAGTCTGGCGGGTCTTGTTAGTGATACTATGGAATCATCCTCATTTCATTTGTTGTTAAGGTTTATTAGAAGCTTATTTTAGTGCCCATGACTAGTAAATACCTTTCAGGGTACAACAAAAATAAGTGGGAACGAAAAATGATTCAGAAAAAATAGTTGTTCACAATATTGATCCACACAGACAGTGCAAAGACTGCAAACATTAACACTATGTAAATGAATGAAAATTGAGGCTTGACTGCATGTGCTAATATTGCTAATAATAATTAATCAAATCTTCTGCATTTATTTACTGGGTTGTTTGTATTTAAAGCCTGGAGGAGGCTTTTATCCCTCATTATCTGCTTCTAAGTGATAGAATTTAGTAAACGAACTAGACTAGCTTAAAATGTGTTGCACCTCTTGACTTAAAGCAAATAGTTTCATTTTTCCAAATTCACCCATGTTGGCTGTGTACTGTAGCGAAGAGGAGCATCGCATTTTCGTCTATTTAATTCTACTTAACCACATGTCAAGGGGTTAATACAAAAGTAAAGCGTATAACGCCATTGGTACATTTAATATAAATTTCCTACATTCCCTTCAGCTAGATTTCAACAATCATCACTTAATCACACTCTGAAACGGCGTGGGAAAACACACACAAGGGGCCATTTTGTGTTCCAATTCAATTCAAAAGAACAAACAAGGAGATTATTATTAGGTTTCTGGAAGTACCGCTATATCCAAGACTCTTTTTCGCATTTTAAAATGCATATATCTACTACACTCAAAAAAGTCACACCGTATCACTTCATGAAAATGCATGAAATATTCCGTCTATGATTTATATTTTGTACCATTTTTTTCTTTTACCAGTTTATTGGTCAGAATCGCCTAAACATGGTAAAAGAGTATAAATTTAGAACAGAACTAAAAGAAGATACAGGACAAAAAAGAGACACTTAAGCTCACGAAAGAATGTCGCACCGGAGTTAAATACTACACCCGGGCCTAAGTTGCCCAAGACAGCCACAGCCTGTAGTAAAAACAAGATACACATCACTTTCCAGTCTGAACAAAAAGTAGCTAGAAACCTGAAGCAACAAAATTGTCAAAATGTATAGCCTGTCATTTTAACTAAATAACTACCATCTCAAGAAGAATGCAGCAACCTTTATGGAAAATGACAATCAAGTTTTTTGTACTCACAATCTATACACGAAGGGAACAATATATGTGTTTTTTCTTCAAGTACAGTAAGCACACAGGTAAAGTAGAACACCTCTAGAGTCACTTTCTTCATGATTTATTATTATTATAGTTCATCTATCTATTTAAAAACTTTTACTTTTAATTATTGACTGGGTAATTAAAAATTGCAGGCAACGCGACCGGAAGAAGCTTCACTTACTTCATTTTGCTTAAGAGCTCCATCGGCAACTACTTTCAAGAATGAAGATTTCAAGAACACGTGTCCAATCTTACGATTGGTGTTATAATAATAACTATTTGCATATGTAAATGATGAATAAAGATTATCATTAAGCTTAAAAAATAAGTACAGTCCAATTTCGATTGCTAGAAATCAACTCTATTATGGTAAAATGATAAAAAACATAAGTATTCCCTGCTTATGTATATTTTGAATTAGATTTACAACGAATTATAATTTAAATAGCATGAAATTCGTTAATAACATTCCTAAAGGTGCTCTTCTTAGGGTAATAAGTTGTAAGTGATAAGTGCTCCAACAACTTAAACTTACGGGGTTGGTTCAGACTTTTTTCATGGATGTGAGAGTTAATTTCGCGAAGAACTAAACCAGTTCTTTTTAAATTTATCAAGAAGACATCTTCTACGTGAGAACCCCGGATACTTGTCGGACTTTATACCCTTCAGCAATACCTTTTTGACCAGTTGCCAGTTGCATCGACAAGCTGCATTGTAATTTGAGCAGGCCTGTGAAACCAAGCATTCCAAAATGACTGTCCTAAAAGATAATGCAGATTTTGTGTTAACTGTTAGCTTAATTTACCTCAAAATACCCCTTCCTGCAATCCTTTACCATTTGGCAAGTCAAATGAACGTATATTAAATATTAAATAGTACTTCGATTCAGCATTTCGTCCTTTACCATGCACGGATAACTAGTAGGTAGATCGTACATCTTGCTAAAAGGCTGCTTTTCCATAAACTCTGAGAAAATAAAGAATTTGCAGAAACGCAAAACTTTGATTTATTCTTGAATGACAAACTAAAAGCTATTGTTAGAAGAGAGAGAAGGAAATTCAATGACCGCTGATTCATTCAGAACACTAACAACAGAGAATAGAATTGCTATGTGTGTGTGCAATGCATTTAAAAGCCTCGAAATAATGAAGAATCTGAGATTTTGTAACACAGAATCACAAGATACGAGATTGTCAAAGAAGTAAGAAAAGTGAATTGTGCTCATAGATGCGAAGGAAATCTCAGCCCACATACATTTTCAGACACGGTTCGATGTTGATTTGCCACAAAGCAATTCCATGAATGCTCTTTTGAAAAATCGTAAAGTGGTAACTTCAACAGCAAGCAAAAAGCTTTCTGTATGTGCCAGTTTGGAAATAGGGAGGGTATTCGAATTAACAATTGAAATGCTACAGCCTAGCTTCTATTTCACTGAAAATGTTAAGAAATATGGTAATAGCCTTTAATGGAAAATGGATAAGGAGACGAGGGTTAGCATCTTCGACACAGTTGGCGATTCAAGAATACATTTATTTTTTGCTGTTCTTTTGATTGCTTGTAGGAGTGTTTTTGAATTTCCTTGGTAAGCTTTAAATCTTTACATATACGGAATGCGAAACCAGATTTACAGTACAATGTTACTATTTTACAATAGTTCCCGTCTTATGAGAATGGGTGGGCATAATGCACGACTATATCTTTATGGATGCAGTATTCCAGAACTTTATATACACATAATTTTAATTTCAGTATTCGGCTTGGACTTAAATGGTCAGTTAGCTTGTTGAGTGACAATCGAAGCACGATAATATTCTCAAAAGCTTGTTTTAGAACTCAATATAATTCAACAGAGTAAGGTGCGTGAGATTAATTTTGAGGATCTAAACGCTTGATAAAGGCGCAATGAAATATACAATTCATTCTTCGACGGAGTATCCATATGAATTATTTTAACAGCAATATTTCTTCATTCGATTCTTTAAGGTATCTGGAGGGTTACGGTACGGTGTAAAACATTCTATAAATGCATTTCAATTGAAATGGAACAACAGATGGAGAGTTTGTTTAAGTATCAAACACAAGTAGCGTCTGAGGTCAAAAGGAACCACAAATTTAATTAACTAAACGAGAACACACGCAACTCTAAATTTACACTTTTGTTAATGAAATTCATGGAGTCCGCATACTCCGCATGATGCTTGGTTTGGTGGTAACTTGTCGTTCAAGTAGTCATGCAACTGTTTTTGCTAACATCTGCAAGACACCAGAAGAGGCTATGCACAACTAGCACAACAGCGAAAAATGTTGAATAAATGTGGATGAAAAATAACGAGCATGCATGGAAGTGAGTTTACTATCCGAAAAGGGTTATGAATAAAACCAAAAACTAAATCCTGTGTGATGTACATATTGATGCATATCTGTACTCATAAATTCTCATAACTCTGTGCTCATATGAACACTTCAAACTCACTCCTTACCTAAAGTTCACAACTTTTTAAATTATTATTATTATTATTATTCAAAATACGCACATTTTCACGCAAAAACAAAGCTCAAATAACACAATAACACGACTCAGATCTATGACACGCAAAAGGGAATTTCCGGAATGTCTGAAAACGATGAACGTGTAGAATTTTGTTCACTATATAAGTAAACATAGTCAAGCTAAATCCCAGAACAAATGTTCCGACATGTCAATAAATGCCACATTCAACATTAGCTAAACTGACGACGGAAACGTAGAGATTTCATATGACAACAGGAATCCAGTACTTGAAAACAAGCGAGTTTAAGTTATAAAGGATTTCGAAGCAATAAGGTCACAATAACTACTTTGCTATAGTGCAAATTTTCCCCACTACACACTACGAATAAACTAACTGCACGTAAATAGGATTTTTCAAATAGTACAGAAAAATTTATATTAACATTTTATTATACCATTTACCCGGGTTATTATAACATTTTGACCCCAGCATGACATAGTAACCTTACGTAAGAAGGCTCAGAATCTCAGAATATTATAAATATTCACCTAATAAAATGAAATCCGTACTTATATCATCGCTAGTCCCAAAAAACAATCTCATCAGTTATTTAGATTCAGACCTGTTTAAATGCATGTGAGACTTTTAGAATGATAGTGTGCCGCGTGAATGATAGTGAATGTTAATTCAATTTTATTGTGGATTTAATAAGCGATGCAGAGATAATAAAGCAAAGAAAGATTAAAATGTAGAAAAGAACATGAGAAATAAAAAATTTTAATCAACCATTATATCATTATATGAGCAATAAGAGGAATACGTGGAACTAATTATTTCTAAGAACTAGGATGACAGAAAACAACACGATAATGATAACACAACTTCATCATTATATGACTGATTGGTTTAGATTGTTGATTGGTCAAATCCCTTCTATGTCTATTATACTGACATACTGTATTCCACTACACTCCCAGTTTCTTTCAAATTTCATTAGACAAAGTGATATGGATTAAAACCATCTTCACTCAGATAATTAAGGAGAGAGTATACTTTCCTGGATGAATTTCTAAGAACTAGCTGAAGAAGAAAAGCAAGGATTCATTGTATTGATCCTGTCCTAAATGTTTATAGCTAGCAAACAACAAAACATCTTCAGCATCTCCAAACTAGCAAGACGGTCAAGGGGGAATCAGCCGCATTAATGGGTACAAAAATAAATGGGTTATATGTGTTTTGTCTATTGGGATATGTAATGATAATCTGGAAAGGCTTCGATGTTCTCACATTTTATGTTGGATAGATTTATCCCTACGATATGTGAAAACAATGAACTATCTCTATCCTTTACGAACTATAAATAGTAACCGTAAACTAACACTAATTGTAAGCCACTGCCTTACACATGACTCCGTGCTATGACTTATCAAAGAATACAAAATAAATCCTTCCGTAAATCTATTTAGATCCTATGAAACTCCAAGCTTGAGCCTTTGACTGTAACCTCTACATGTGTTATAGGAATCAGATCATACAAAATACGTCTCTTGTCTGAATGAATCTCCTGTTCGGAACAGAAGCCTGCCTTGTAAACATCCAGTAATTAATCAATCAGCATCTTTTTCTCCGGATCAGATCCATGGGGAGTCTAATATAATATTGTTATTTGCTAACTCATCATTACAAGTTACTCAGTCAGTACAAGGCCTGAAGGATCACAGCTTTTCTTTCTTCGCGACTCGAGTCTGGTGATTTTTTGCCTTTTCCTTTTTACGGCTAATAAGGATGTGAAAGTCTGCATGGTATGGTACGGCTGTTTACGGACACGTCTTCGTGTACCCGGGCATTCGATCCTCATTGCAGTCTAATTAGAAAAATGCAGGAACCTAGGGTATGGTCATATTGAACATTAAGGTGGAATACTCACGCGTCAGCTAGTCATGTTGCCATAGTACGGCTTGATACAACGCCATAGAATAACATGTAACTTTCACTTCATGTTTTTCTTACTTGGATGCTACTGATCTTGAGTATCTAATCCATTAGTATATTAATGCTAAGTAGCATACTTGTGATCTTCCTTCACTATGATGAGATGAAGTTTACTCATTTCATACTCCGGTTAGTTCTGAAAACTACTATCACAGAATTACAATTTCGCAGAATTATCCTAAATATATTTCGACAAATCCCTGATTATTTTATTTGTGAATGACTGCGCGTTAACAAACTTTTGATGAAAAATATTTTGCGCGTAGTAATTGGATTGTGCTTGTGTAAAAAATGTCTTGGAGTAAATGGAGCACTTTTGTGGTATCAAGGAATTTTCTTACAGATAGTTTAGATTATTTAGATCGTTCACATAAAAAGGCGTAGGCGATACTATTTCGTAATGGAATTGAATTTACAGAATGAATAAATAGGTATACAAGTGTCCTTGTGTATGAATGTATAAGATGTTTACTTGTAAAAACCACCAAGAGAAAGTTCATATTATTTTGCTGTTGTTGCTGTTACAATTAAATAAACTCCTCCTGCTATCATAAATTTACGCTAGCACTAATTAAGATGCAATAACCAGCCTGCGGCAACCGACACTGGGCAATGTGGGTTGAGAATAGACAATAAATGAAGTTTTTCACACAGATATGTTTTTCAGTATCAAAAACTTGTATAGTATTGGAAAACAGATATCCGAAAATCCCAACGCTTAATATTCCATTTTATGGTAAAATCTATATCTATTAAATCTATTTAATTAATCAGTCAGTAAATGACGCATAATCCTGAAGATTTTCACAATTAAGGAGTTTATGATTTCTGTTTACACATCAAATGCGTAAATTTTTGCGTTAAATTTTTGATGTTGAAACACTCGAAACGAGTCTTTGAAACTCTCTTATACAAAACTTCTGACGAGCTTTTACTACTACTCACTGCTTGACGTAATGATGTGCACGTTGGGGGTAAGAGCTAGAATTTTGGAACACAAGAAGAAATGAAACCCGATTAGTCCTTCTATTACTTAAGGTCGGGAGATTAGATCGATGAATACTCAAAGAATACTTCGATTCATTCGGGTGCACACAGGGAGCTGTTGGATACCATATTAAACTACACTGGATGCCAATTGAAACGATGCTTTGATACTTAAGCTCATAATGTATTCATTTTCTGAGGTATCCGATTGATTTTTTCAGGGTCACCACAGGGAATTCAGATTCACGTCGAAGTGTTCAAAAAATGACGGTTTCTATACAAGTATATTTATTCAGTAAGTTCAACCTTATGAGTTTCTTCCCCATTGTCAACTGCCGTGTGTCGAAACTGACCACATGTGACATGGCTTTTCCAGGCTATAAGTCCATGTCAACATCGCCAATGGTAAAAAACCAACACATGCTTACATTTTTTCTGTCGTATACTAATTAGAGTTTTTGCTAATTAGACAAGAGAAAACTGGTTAAGCTCCCAACGCCTACTCTACTCTCTACTCCAGGAAAGGTATTTCGTTAACAGATCGAAATATATGAATTACCAGCACGGTTACGAATAACGCAAATTATTGACCGATATTCATGATCTTTAATCTGTTCATTAATATTCATTCCAATAGAAAATGAGTGGATAGAGCTATTAAGGGTGCACTTCTACGTTCACGAAGTTTTTAGGATACTCTTAACTTCTAACATCAAATCATCAACATTTAAAAATTGAACCTCGTCCTCAGTGAATGGTGGCCACTTGCCAACGTGGCAATGAAAATATGTTTTCAAATGGCAATGAAGCTTAGTCCTATGCTCCTACTTAATTAAATAGTAGTTATCTTAGGTCAAAATCCACTGAATCAATATCTCACCGTATCAAGTCAAAGTTATAAAATGAGTCACACTCGCCATGACCTTTGAACATTCGAAGTACCTTCCACATTCACAGAAGACTTGCAATTTCTAATTATGTGCATTCGAATACTTGTATGTAACTTAAGACATTATAGAATCTGACATATTCATTAAACTACGCCTGCACAGTTAAATATAGCTGTATTATTCTATCCTATAATTCGATAGAGCTTATAAACTGTCTAAACTAAACCACATGCACATGTTTGCACCAATTAAAGAAGTTTAACCCCGAAAACCAGAACCAGACGACGAAAAATTATGCACTTATATAACCGGTCATTAACGCCATTATACAATACTACGGTTACTTTATGACATAAAATAAACTATGCAATCACCGCGCTGTCAAATTAATAACAACTTACATTCGGCGAAATTATATTTCACCATTTTAAAATGCGGTGATGGCGGTATGAATAATAAAATATTAAAGGTATATACAACAAATACTTGAACTATAATATTTGTAATTTGTAACTGACCTTGGTTTCTCAGATTAGCGCGGAGCAACCTGAAGAGCACTTGTAAAGATAAACACTGACGACACTGAGGATGGGTTCCCGAATAAATTAAAAATTGTTAATAAAAGTCGTATAATTGTTACGTGTTCAGATTTTCAGATCAATAATAATCCTCAGCAGGAGTATTCACTTGTTTTAACACTTTTAACTGACCACCCAAACAGAATAAAATTACTAGGCTTTGAAATCCTTAAGCCTTAAGTTCTTCTTATCTTTCAGTCTGTGAAGCTTACTAGTAAACATTATTTAAACAGCTTTTAATCTGTTGATTACTTGGAAACAAACACATGTGTATGTTTACAGTGTACTTATTATATCAGATAAAAAAGGTAAATCTGAATTTTCTAAGTATTCTGAAGTAATTATTTAAAATGTTTAATTAAATAATGTAAACCGATGATGCGTTATTAAAACTTCAAAGTTTCAACTGCCGCAATTTGCTCATAGAAATAGAATACACGCGAATGTTATTGTTTTGAATACTGAAGAGCACTCTGCGTAGAGAAACTATTACGTAATTAATCACTGCACAGTGTTTACTTAATGTACTTTGCACTTAAATATCTCGGTGAGGATATTTTAAAACTGTTCAGGGATGAATCTCCGAGATAGATGTGTTTGAATCCCTGACCATAATAATATACTGTAGTGGTGGTGGTGGTGGTGGTGGAGGATGAGTGTACATGTGTTTGTTCACTGTAGTAAAACCAATCCAGCCAAAAGCAGGAGGAGAAGAGAGAACGAGTGAGAGGGATCTTTTTCTTGGCTAAATCTTAATGGTTCTTCTTGTTTAGTTTAATATTTTTTGTCCCTCTCTCTTTACTTATTGTGTGTTGCAAAGGTTAGAGATATAGTTGGTAGTGTATAGTATGCTAGAAGTATGAGCAAAGCGATGAAGAAACACTTTATTTTGGAAAGATTTTAGAGGTGTTGTGGATGTGAGGATTTGAGAATGGTTTTAGTATGGAGTAGTTCACACTGTATATTTATATATTGGCGAATGTCTCGACAAAGGTTTTTTTAATTTTGTTTACTACGTGTTGGAGAAGTTGATACAGTGGGTATTATAACATGTAAGTAATGTGTTAAACGGTGAGTGTGGAAAATAATGAGAGAATGCACATGGAGAGAGCAGAAGTTCTGAACAGCCATACGTAGAGTGGCTCGACAACTGAATATATGGGCCATGGATGGGCTCCGTTTATACGGAACTTTTGAGTGTGGTGATCTGTCCTCTGTGCTCTCTTTCTACTGATTCATCCGTATATTTGCACTACTACTACGGTATCGTAGTAGGACAGCTCCGGTCCTGAGCATATGAGATTCCCGGAAAGCCTGCTGATAAATATGACCCCGGTGAAAGCTGTGCATGTCTCGCATGAGTTGGGATTCGAAAAGCTTCGGAGGAGCCCACACGTATAGTTGCTTTGCAAATAATAACCTTCCTCTCTGTGTTTTTCGGTTCTGTTGACCCATCCACGTATATATGGAGCTTTTTAGGGTCGTCCTGAAATGTAGTAGTGTTTAATTGAAAGCTTTGAAGGTCATGAAGATTACAATTTGAGCCTTTTACTTTTTACTGGCGGTGTGTATCCCATTTCCCATTCTTTTAATGTGATACGTGATACTTGCTTCACATTATACTACCAAGGTGAGCGTGGATGCGGTGAAGGTACTAATGATCATGGTGGTTGTTCACTTAGATGCATGCAAAAGTCAGACAGGCAGGTGTAATAGAAGGAACATGAAGTTTATCTATCCTTGGTACAGTGAAGGTGAAGATGATCAGAGTTTGACACTAGATCTGCAATCTACTTTCCCTACTTTCACAAGTTTAGAAGCAAATAAATAAATGTTTAGTGGTTCGTTAGTAATTCGTAATGTGAAAAGAATAGCTCTGAAAGTCGGAACTTTTGGGCTATATTTCTGTCAGTTGGAGTAAATGAGTCGTGAAATGAATGCATGGAAGTTTTGAGCTTGTGGTTGTATTTATAAATATTCGTATGTGTGTGTATTTTTCTTGCAATTCTTCACTAGAACGGTTGGTGAAAAGGCAGCTGAGATATGTTCGCAGAATTCCTTTGAATTTTATGAGGATTTATAGTCCATGGAGGCCGTTTTTGCAAACAGATCATAGAGAAACTTGTAGCCAAATGAAGTTCCTCCAGCAGAGTGTAGGGCGTTGAGGTGAATTGAGAATACTGACTGAGATTAGTGCACCTGCACACCAGTCAGCCAAAAAAAACTAATCTTAAACCACAAAAATACGCTTGTTATCCGTATCATACAAGTTCATGTTCATGTCAAATGTGTGCCTCTAATTTTATTTCGTGCTCATAAAATGTCTAATCTCTTTTATACATCACATTCACAAGTTCAAAACATGTAAAAATGTATAAGCAGTGAAAGAACTCTAGACTAGAAGGCGTGATTCTTGAAATACCTTTTAGAAGTATTTTCTCCGTTGTAGACTTACCATTTGATTCCGACAATGTAGTAGTTTCATAGCAAACAAATAAAGAAAACAAATGAATTAGACACGATTTATAGCAAAATGATCAATTGATCGGTTACGAAGAACTGTTTTCCTTAATGATAATAAAAACATAATGTACAGTTTATTACTCATTTAATCATAATCAGTGGAATTAAATTGTTCGTCCCAGCATGAGATAAGGCATTTTGCAGAAAAGTGCAGGCGCAGCGGACAGGACCTGTTTTGCTGGCGTCTCGGGAATCTTCACGTGTGTAGACTGCACAGAACAAAGACGCCAGTCTAATGTGAATACATCAGGGAATTTTGCGAATCGCCCACACTCACTAAAATGTATATTTTGCAAAGACTCCTTGTTTCCACCTCACCTTTACGATCCTTGAAAAGCTTGTTCATATGTCACAAAGAACTCTAGGTATCTCAGTCTGCCTTTTACACTTGTATACCTTGGTGATCGAAGCAACAGAACTCGTTCGCATACTTGCATGGCTTACCTACGGCATGGGAATAATTATGCAATACGAACTGTGTGAGGTTATTAAAGGATGAATATAGATTCTTAGGAACGTATACATATTAACTTTGGCGTTTATCCCAAGTTTCTAAGAATGTGTGAGTTCGCCATTGAGAGTGATGCCACACATAATTTAATGCATCTCAAGTGTGCCGTCCGTTAAGAATCATCTTTCATCATGATCATATACGCTATATCAGTAAAAGCCCTTGGGGGAAATATACCTGCAATTATAGTGACAAATGCAAGCTGTACAAAGTAACTTCACAACAAGCGAGCATTAGAAAAGAGCAATAGTTTGACTTGTAGTGATAATATAAACTCCTAGTTCCAAATTACGAACATAATCTATTTGTGGTAGCATCGTAATATAATAATGGCTTTACTTTCAAACTTATATATTTTTCTATTGGTAAAATGCAAAAGCTGTTACGCCGAACTATTGATCCCTGATCTTTTGAGTGCAGATGCTCAGCCAGCTCAGCTACATTAATATTTTCTAACTTCCACTGAAAATTCCAAGTCATGTCGAACTGCCAAAGTTAGAAACTTTTAGGCATATCCAAAGTTTACCTGTGAATTAGTATGGCACAAAAAATCAAAGCTATTTCTATTTTCTGTGTCTTCAATTTTCGAAGTGCACTTTCCAGAGATCTCACAGAGTACCATTTAGGTAGAAAAAAGTTTGTTTGTTCGGCAGGAGAGTAGTTCTGTGTTGATTGAATTATGATACTGTGTTTTATGCCTCAAATAGCCACTGAGTTTGACAGTAATACAGGTAGGATTAATTTAAAAACTAAGTTTCTTCCAGTATGTCAACATTAGAATACGAAATAATATTTGAAAAAGCTTTAGTTGATGGACTAGTATGGTATAATGTCTTCGTTGAATGTTAAGATTTATATCCTTGAGGATCATTGCATGATTTATCAACCATGCTTGATATAGTAATAAAGTAAATTATATAATACTCAAGTTAATTGCATCTCAAGTGCACGGATTCATAGCATCAGCCGAACACCCGATTGGGGTTTTGGCTTACTTTAAGTAAGCCAAATGGGAATTTAGATGGATTCTGCTGGTACGAAATCCATCTTTGCCAAGCTTAAGCTAAAATCGATGCCGCAGTCCCCGACCTGCCATCAATTTCATGTGGATGGTCAATAGTTTATTCTACATCAGGAGTTTTAATCGAAAGTAGTAGGTAGAAATGCAACTTATGGAGTGAACGATTCGAACAGCTAGCTGACAGGTTGGAAAAGTAATCTTTACCTTCTAATACTCTGGGAGATCCACACATATTCTAATTAAGTGCTGTAATAATAGTAGCGTAACTAACTAGCGACTTATGGTTCCTTGTTTCCGGAAAATGAAATTAATGATGAAACTATCAAATAATCTAACTGCAATATGAAAGAATTTGTCTATTCAAGTTCCACAATTTCATCTGTAACAGACTCCACAGTCAGTAGGATATAATATAGCTAGTGCATACTTCATAGGGAGAGGCTGGAAACTTTACTGCATTATTATTCACAGCGTTTGTCTTATTACGAGGCTTATTAAGAGATTCTTCTGCGAAGCCCTTTTTCAGCCTAACCTTTTCCCAGAGCGTAAGAGGTTTCTGGGAAAAGTGCTATATTTCGCAAAATCTTCTGTTTCGGATCACATGTGTCAAGCATACCTGTTCTCTCTCTTTGCTCCAGTCAGAACTGGACCATATTGCGGAAAGGTATTCGTTACAGTGTAAGTCATTATTTAGAGCTCTTTCTACGAATTCGGACTTATTCGACCCCAAAAACCTTCTCCGAACTGGGTTCGAAGGTGAGGAAACTACGAAAATGAGAAAAGATTCGTGATAAATTGCTTGGATAGACGCCACCACAAGATATCTATTTCACGGTTATTATAATAGGGTTTTATTAGGTTTGTTTGCCATTAAACAAGCTAACTTGCCGCAGAAAATGGATAGATGAGAATGATGAGTGTTATATTTCAGTAAGTCATAGTTGATAAAAATAAATATTGAATTACTGACAAGACGTTTGCATTAATGATATTATCACCTGCGGATGATGTTGCATGTGAGTTTTATCGAGTTATTGGAATTTTGTAATGGTTCATGGTTGTGAACTAATATGTACCGTTATCTAACAGATCTGATGTAGAAAAGTCAGAAACTTAATAACTGGCAGATAACAATAATAAATTAGTCAAGTTTGTTTACGAACGATCGTTGAAAATCAAATTTCTAATGGGTACAAGTGTAGAAGAGTTGCCTGAGTGTGTGTAATTAGATGTCATCCGTTAAGTTCTAATTATGTATTGATGCAAGTTGCAAGGGATTCTAAGAAAGAAGGTAAATTAATGTCCGCATCAGCGTTTTTGCGAAAACACGGAATACTTGAGGGAATTAGTGTGGTTGAGAGAATAACTCATTTAAGGATTATTCTTAATCTCTTGTTGTTCTCAGAAGTTTTCTAATCTCAGCAGTCATCTGTGAAGTTCGTGATGAGGGATGAACGCGATGACACACGATTGACAGCTTATATAGGTTCTCATTTTTATGCATATTAAACTCCACATAGAGGAAAGAGGAAATAGACTGAAATTCTCTCTTAATGTCCTCTTTGTAGAAATACTACAGAAATAATAAGCCTGTTTATAAAATGTTTGCCCTTCGCCTTCCAAGAAATCATTTCTGAATTTTGGGAAGATGAGAATGAGATTAAAGGAAATGCTTGTTGACACAAATAAGCTCCTAGAATGAATGCCTGGCTAAACGGTGCGAAGAAAGACTCGAAAAAACGGAGAAAGTCTGTTATCAACTCATTGTCAGTAATGATCTTTTTGTCAGTAATTATAGTCTTTTAGTCTTCCGCCTTTCATTTGTATTG
>JAQGAB010001517.1:0-15959 GCA_034696565.1 Isotomurus graminis
ATCTGAAATAAATGGTGTCCAACAAACCTTGATTCCACTGTCAGATGAGCCAGATGCCAAGAAGTCTCCGTATGGATGAAAGTCCACACATTTTATACTTGCTCGGTGTCCAGTAAGCGTTCTGAGGATCTTTGCTGACTCCAGGTCCCATATTTTCAAAGCTCCTGTTGCGGAACCAGCACAGACTTGCTCCTCGTTTATTGAAAATCGCACGCAGTCCACTTGAGTAGAATGTCCACTTAGGGACTGAAAGAAACATCAAACAAACATATAGTGACGTAAATTAAAATCATCATTACTTTTATTTCCGAGGATATTTTTAGCAAATATACTCTAAACAATTAGCTACGGGATTTTTAATTGCATCTCCATTCCTTCACTCACTCTGTCAGTTTCGTGGGTTAAGTGGTGAACATTAAAGCTCCTTTATTTTAAGGATTATACCAGGTATTCAGTATTCAGAAAAGTAGCGGGAGACAGGGCAAATTATATTTCATAAGTAATTTTAAGTATTGCTTGGTAAACAATAACAATATCACTTTGAAACTATTTGAAAGTTAAATTATCGCCTGACACTTGTTTCTGACTTCTGTTCTGACTGCCATAATAATTCTGCATTAATGTTAATAGGTGAAACCTCTGTAATAAAATCAAATGAAATTTTTAAGACTTACCATAATACAATTGGGTTTGCCCACTGCCCATAGATTGACCTTTTTGTCACCACCTCCAGTTACCAGCACACGACCAGATTTGTGACCCAGTGACACGCAATTCACATTAGAAGTGTGAGCAGGAAACTCTTCTGTGTAAAAGAAACAAAAAATCAAATTAAGTTATTACTTACTTGTAATTATTAAATTAAAAACCTTAAAAAGAGAAACATTAATAAACTATCTATTAGGTGCACATTAGTGCAACAAATCTCACCACTCGTTGACATGTTAATACCATTTACTCTTCTACTACAATTCAACTAGACACTAATCGCAGACGGAGTGAGTCAATCTCAATTTCAACCACTTATCCCCATAATGTTTTACATAGAATGTAAATATCTATTTGAATAGAGAATATTTTGAGGCAGCATTTTCTTAGCAATTAGCAAATATTTCTACGAAGAATCTACGAATCTACTAAATGCTTTGTACATGAATAACACGATTATGAATAAGTAGTTCTGAACAGAGTTAAAGTAGTCTGTCCAGCTCTCTTACATTTTAAAACACGCTTTTAGTCAGTACAAAAAATATTGCTTTTCAAGCTTCTAATTTCCACGATGCAATTTTCTTACATCTCGGCCGCTGATTTAATTTTGCAAAGCAAGGTCCTTCCCTGAAATTTAGATTCTCCAATCTAATTTTTCATCACGCAGCTTTAACTTGTACCTCGAATGGTCTTTCAAGCAACTTCATTTCTCATCGTCACGACTCTATATCTACTCGTCACCAGCTATTACACATTTTACACCTTATAAAGTCTATTGTACATTTACCATAATGATATGATTACTGTAAGTCTGTAAGGCAGCAAGTTGCTTACGGCAAGGAGATTTGCTAGCAAGAAGATATTCATTCGTAGGCTACAATGGGTTGATACTAGTTGAGTGTAATCATAAAAGAACGTCTTTCAAATGAAAAGTCCTTTACGCAGCAATTTAGCAATGCCTTCAACCATATTTGGAATATGGCATTATTAAGAACCGCAGTAGTTTCAGCATAGCCTTGTTTCGCGAACAAGGGATGATACTTCAGCTTTGAAAGTTGATTAGCTGAATAATTTTCTACCTCAAGCAGTACTTCTTATTTACCTAGAATTTTAGACAGTCCATCCTTCAATTCTAATTTCTGAGCAATTCTTCCGGTGTTCAAAATAAACATGAACTTCAGCTGTGTTATCTTACGTAATCCTAAAGTATAATATGATATTCAACTATGAGATACTGTCCATAAAAATGTCTAAAATGATTCCTTGCCAATACTTTGCGCACAAACTGACAACTTTCGCATAGTTCAAAGTGGACTTTGTACGCCATTTTCCGTGTCTATGCATAACCACCGCAGTCAGAATAATGTTTAGTAAATAAACCTTAATAAAGGGTGAAATTACAGTTGTAAGAGAAAAGGGAAATGCTTTTGCGCTAGGAGCGATTTAAAATATATCGTTCCCTACGGCCCTAGTGATGTCACGCGATCCCTTTCTTATTGTATTAATATGAACAGGTGAGAAACCCATGAGTCAACGATTATAACTACGATACTGCATTGCACACCTGCAATACTGACTACATTTCTCTATATTCTTCTCTATACAAAACTCATCGATATAGTTCAGTTAACTGACATAAAAACATTTGAACAGCCACCTCAGACTTTAAATATGAATAGAGCTATATTTAAACAGCACAGTGATCGACTGTAACTGTGACTAACTTCTCTGCTGCTCGTAATACTTGTTTTCTATGTGTAAATATGTTAATGCACATATTCTGGATAAAAAGTTCATTATTCTTTGAGTAAGTGAGTGGAGTCACCGTATCAATCTGAAGTCGAATCACTTCCGGCGGTGGTGGTGATCGTTTCATTTAATGTATTTTACTTGTCACTTGCCATGCCATAAATGTACCAACAGCATACACGTGTGTGTTAAACTTTATCAAGCAGGAATTGGGTTGGGAATTTTTAAATACGAATTCATAATTTGATTAATTTATAATTATGACGAGTTAAATTATCTTGAATTTGAACTAAAAAGAGATAAGCCAAATATAGGCCAAATAGACTTAATACATTCAGAATATTATGTAGATCAAGCCATGGCTTTCATTAATTGTGTATATTAATCACAAAAAGTATGTTTGTTACTTATTACTGCATTATTAGCGACGACAACAACCATAACCTACTTTATATTTATGAAACAACGCTCGATAAAAGCTAAATAAGCTGGATAGTAGTACTACTACTATTACTTAGATGCGTGCGTGTTTTGACTCGACCCAATGTCCAGTTTTCACCTGCGAGAAAATAAGGCTAGAATCCGATTGACACTATTTGGGACACAAAAACGCAATTATTCTTGGTAACCCTAAAATCTACTTTCACTTTACACGCTTTAATATGCACTTTTGTATCATATAACATAGGACTATACAGTCCATCCACCCCAGCCCGAGACAAGTTAGCAAATAATGCAGTTTTAATCTAATCTAATCGTAAACTCTCTTCTGTAAAATGCATGTAAACTGCAGACATGCTGTATAAAATGTGTTGTCAAGAAATATGTGAAACATTATCCTGCGAAGACGCAGACATGAAGTACATAAAATCACAGTCAGTTTGTTCAGAATGATCAACTAAATTGGTAACAGGAATATCCAGGCACAGGCAATAAGTGTCTAGTCCTAACACTCCTTACTCATATCTCATCCATTATTGTGCAACCAGCTGACGCATACACATGCACAGACGTACGAAACCAATATACTTGCTATTACTTCGTTTGCTATTTGAGAAGAACGGAAGGCTTTTTTATTCTCTGTTATTCTTTGCTTAACCTACTCCAGCGTCATAGAATAACCAGGTAAATATCATATCATGAGGTGCTTGCACTTTTAGCTTTGTCCCATTTATCTTCAGTGAAACATTATGAACGATCTACAAATAATATCTACAGCCTGCATGAATGTGTCATTGTTAAATACTTAGCGTTGTTGACGTATCCTCGTTTAAACTTTTTGTACGTGGGAGTTTGAGAAAAGTCAGGTAACAAAAATCGATATTGATTCGTATTTCGGAAATGGCTAACACTAACAAGCAACGAAACCGGTAGTCGATTGGCCAGTGTAAAAAGATTCTCTACTACTCTGTGTCCATTAAGGAGCTTCCTTCCTACATCCTACGAGAAACTAGCTTTTTCTGTCATCAATTTAGACGAAAGCACTCCCGTTGTCCCGTTGTATGTCAAGCCAACTCGCTTGTTTTTATTATGTTGCACCAAGCTTAGTTCGATTGTTAAGCAGGTAGAAACACGGAATTATTCACCTTGGAGGTTCTTCACCCGAATTTTCAAGGAAGAAGAGCTCTGTCTTCAAGATGTTACACTTCCTTCACGTAACACTGAACATCACGATTCGTCTACAGAAAGCTGCAATCTACAGGATTATGATACTTTGTTCGCCCACATAAAACCAGACGAAATACAGATACAGGATTTTGATTGTCGTGAGGATTTAAAGTCGCAGGCGAGGATTTCCCTATCGTTTCACCACGCATAATTCATCATATTAAATTTCAGCTTTTTGTGAGATGAAATTCAG
The DNA here is from genome assembly GCA_034696565.1 of Isotomurus graminis. Lineage (NCBI taxonomy): Eukaryota > Metazoa > Arthropoda > Collembola > Entomobryomorpha > Isotomidae > Isotomurus > Isotomurus graminis. The sequence continues at coordinate 4,319 of JAQGAB010001517.1, forward strand.
GAAGATCTCCTGTCTAACTAATTCAATACTTTATAACAATAATCCTTGGATTAAGACGTAAATCCTAACCTTACAGGTTTACATATAACCGCAAACAAATCATTTACATCAAAACCAAAACCACGTTATATTAGGTCTACCTGCAAGAATCAATCCACAACTTCTCATTGAAAGGAGTTGGATGACGAAACCTTCAAAAGCTATCAAACAGCACCTACTTACTGACAAAACTGACAAATATTGAGTTAAAATTACACGTCTTTGCAATGATGAAAATTACATCGTGAAACATTAAATTCACGCATATGAATTTCCTGCCAACAATCTATCCTACACCTTACTCTATCAAGACGGTTGGAACGAGCATTTCAAAGTCATCATAACCATACTTCTTTATTTACAACGCATTTTATTTAACTAAAGCATTGCGTTTTGTTCGTCTTCCACCTACACTCCTTTTGTTCTTATTTAAATTCGTTTACTGAAATTCAATGACTAATAATGTCAACTGAAGTTGGGAGACAAGTTAATATTTTCTGGTTCAAAATTATATTAAGTCTAGTGAGTACATTGAGCCTTGGCCTCTTTAATTAACTCAGCGTTGCAGAGATCTGTAAAATAATAGCAATACACCCTAGACAGCCTAACTATAACTAATGTTTCGGGTTATAATTTGTTTTATCATCAACTAAGAAAAATCAAAATTGATTCAAAGCAATCAATTTTATACACAGAGTAGCAGAATTTAGATAGTGCTAATGACTGAACTTACTTAAAAGAATGAAATAATAATAAAACTCCAGGTAAGTAAAGCGAAGTGAACTTGAAAAGAATATTAGTCATCTAAGACTTCAGACTCAACTGTGAGAAAAATATACATGTTGCAACCTAACTTACCTAACTCTAAATCATACACAAAGTCTGCATCACATCACCAAATGGGCAGAATTTACTGTACACACATAAGTTTAGTTCTCAGACGTTATTTGTTTCGTCGTTGCATATTTCTATTTCATACTATAACGATATTTCTGTAAAAAATTAATACTTTCAGAGTTAGACCTGCAACTTTTGAGAAGAGTTTGGACATTCTAATTCTCATCAGAGCAAAATTGCACATTTATTGCATCTTATTTTTGGTACACAATGTAAAGCTACACATGAACCACTCAATTCCATGAATTTAAATGAACTGATTGATTCAAATGGTCTTGATGCTTGATGTTCGCCAACTTTACTACACGTACACACCTACGAACGCATTTGTATTGGAACAGTACTATGTACAGCTTTAACAGTTTGCTAAACGTAAAACGAGCAAACAGCCCACTCGAAATATAAGTACAATGAATCCTGCAAAGAATACGATACTGTTAACCGCTTGAGTAAATTTTGAATTTCATCTCTTCACTAGTATTACAAATTACAATGAGTTATGATTTGTGAAGTCACTTGCTAGACCAAGTGTTTTCATCCTTTTATCTTAGGGTATAACCGAAATAAAATATATACATGTTTACTTGCTAAAATTCCCTACTGAACACAAAAATACACGAAGACCGTACACATTGTCACTGAACTCATGCACAATTATGTCCTCTGTTAATTGAATTCACCTGTAACACTACACATCACGATAGAATTATTAGCAACTCAAACTCAACACAATGTTGAGGATTGTTGAGCCTATACCTCTTATAGCGATAAGTTAGATGCGTTCACTGTAATTTATTAAAAAAGTATATGGGAGCGAAGGGAGTGAACCTTCATTCCATAATTATTGCAGTTACTTCACAGTCCTTGTCCATATTTGGATCAGAATTATGTAGTACTGTTTAAACTCTATTCAAATCAACTAATCCATCCAAACTCCCTTGAGCAAGTAACTGTTAATCTGAAAACATTGCCAAGTTGGATGTCTGGCTAATTAAAATTTCTTCTTCATTTGATACTCGCATAAAGGGCACAGGGTTAGACACCAAATTTAAATCGGGAAGACACACGTTCGTACAATAGTTACTTTCTGTAATTCATAACTAATTAATAAGGGAAATAGATTATCTGCCTGACCCTGACGTGAGTTCTGATGGTTTGCTTTTCTATTTACTTGAAACTCATCGAATTATGAATAAGCTAAGGGTAAACAATGAAAGATCACTAATCACAACATAATATTCACAACCATTTCAGTCATTCTCGGTGACGCTCAGACGCTCAGGGCTCCAAATTCTACCATTTACGTATACATGCAAAACAGTCCGCAATGTACATGGAGACATCCTTCTAATAAATTACTGAGTACATACACCCAAAATCATCTCAAATTTCTTATCTAAATTAACCTTGAAATTGCACCTATTCTGTTACACAAAATCCTTCGTCTTTCCTTGGCATTCGTAGCTAAATAATTCACGGCCTGTGCTCAGTGATAATTTTCTTCACACGCAATTCCTACAAACTGCGAACGTATTCATTGCCAAATCTCATTCGTTGGATGCAGTCACTACAGACTGTAACCCTAGCCTGCTGGCAACCCGTATCTTTTTAGTTTCAGGAAATTTTAAAGCAAGCGTTTCGTACCGACCACAGAACGAATCGGGGGTCGCTTTTCATCATTAAACTTAACGTCTACTTTAATCCCTTAACTTACGAACATGTGTGTTCATATATCATACGATTCTTTGTAAGGTTTCTTCATTCTAACTAACAACATATTAATAGATGTTCCTATTGGCTATTGCCAATAAGCACATTAATCTAATCTTCGAACATAGAGAACAGAGAAATATACATTCACTACTTGCACACTCTTCTTTTTGCAGCTGTGTAATAACTAATATTCGCGTTTCTTGAGGCTTTTGTTTTGTCATGTAGTGAAGATGTTACAAAGTTAGACTCGTAAATGCAAAGAGTATTGTAGCGCTATACTTAAGTATACTTCTACTTCTTTTAAAAATTCGTTCTTGAGTTGGTATAATAATACTGAATACTCCAAACAGTTACATTACGCAGGAATCTCATCCTAAAAAAGTCACACCTAGAGGTAGTAGAAAAAACGGGGCAAAAAAACAACGGGATGACAAAGATTTTTCTCTTAAACGAGAGCTCTCAGTTGTTCCAATCTAATTACACGATGAACTAGTGAATACTTACTGCAAGCTGCAACGTTTGGCAGTGTAAACCGTACGTACTATGTACGAACACTACGACCACTAGAAAATTCTGACAAATCCCATTGCTTTTCGTATTAGAGAGTTACTGGAGTAACTCAATCGGCAATTTAACTGTAATTTAGTTCAGTGTACCAAATGGAATATCATCAAAACACTTGGACAGCTTAGGCCCAACCCAAGCCACACCGGAACTCCACTTCAACGGCCATTGCCTCAGTTCTATTCCTGATTCCTCATTCCCAATCATAATGACAATGGTAGAATTCTAAAATTCTGTAATCAGCACATTTGTGGAAAATGTACAATGTACTGCACACTTAAAAATTTTAAAACATGTGGAAGGTGTTTTGAGAACTTGAGAATCATTCCTCAATCCAAATCTTTGCACATAAAACTCTAAAAAAGAAAAAGAACACTCTAGTTCGATGCATTTATTATAGTCACTGTTTTTATTTTAAACCTTTTTGTAAACCTAACTGTTTCTAATTTGACTGCTGAATCTACTGATATTTTGAATGACAAATATTCCAGCTCATCTAAATAGTATTGTGAATGCAATCGCATTGCAATCACTAATAAAAAAATGATCCGCCAAGCCAAGTCTCAATAAGTGAATAAGTGTATGAAGAAAAACAAATCCCCTCACCAACTAACGCCCTTTCTACTTTGATTGCTTGCTGCTCCCCAGAATTGCATTTAGATACAACTAACAGGTATCAATACTGCAATTAGTCCTTATGCAAAAGAATGACAATCGTTGCATAGTTCTACTTCTACGACCTACGACTTCATTAACAAGTTCTTAACCAACAACAATTAAATCCACAAGTAACGCATCTTCATCACACACCATGTGAGTACCAGACAATGTACTTATGATCATATTCTTCCTCACTTGTGTTGTGTTAAAAGTACTTTTTAATTGCGCAGAGCCATTGTTTGTCTTTCATTGTGCTACTTGAGGAGTCTACTAAATAAATGCACTTAAAATAAACTGCACCTTTGGCACGTTACGCAGCGTAGCCTTTGTTCCGTCATCATCCCATCCGTTCTTTAATTCTTCCTTCCTCTTTAAAACTCACATTAAGCTCATCAAGTAAATCAAACTTCCAAGCTAAACATTACTAAACAACACTCATCCGTCATCTTTTACGTTTTATCTTGAATAAATCTCTGCTCCTACTACATGGAAACAATGAATGGTGGGGTTTGGGTGTAGTAAACTTGGATGTATTAGGTGGGATTAAACTAAAATGAAACGAAACTGATCCTCCTATGATACAAAATTATAATAGGCAGAATGGATTTAAAAAACTAATTCACGATTTCCTACCTGTAAACAACTTCACTGCAATAATTCTACTCATAGTGAATTAAAGGAGGATAATGGTTGGTGCTATAGTTTAGAACTGAGCATTGTTACCCAAGAACGAAAAACTGTACATGCATATTAAATTAATGTTCAAGTCAATCACAACAGCAACTCTGGTACAGATTTAGTCATTTAGGTAGTTTACCTACCCACTTGAGTGAACGAAATAACATTAAGTGTGTGGCTTCTAGTTCTCCAACACAGCAGGACATGCTTGCACTACTTAAAACCAAATTAACTTTTGAGTTTACTAATTCACTCGTGAATGAATGGGCCTGAATGAGAATGCAAGTTTAATGCAATTTAACTGACTTCACAGTAACGTGACTAATTTCGTGAAAACCTGCGTACTACACGTAAATTGGTGTGTTGCAGCAATAATATTCAGAAAAGCTGAGCAAAGTAAACGAATGCAGTGGCTTGGGTTTCCACCCTTCCACTATCTTTTTGGAATTCAATGAATGACTTCCGTTTCACCTAAATCTGTGAATTAAACTCTTAATACTTCACCAGAAGTAGATCTCACATTTCAATGGTGCTTTGCGACATTTATAACAAAGTGCATGAGCCGCAAGATTAATTTATTGTGAAAGAGGGAATTATATCAATCTGACAATACATTTTGGGTTTTGGTTGTGTTCTGGCAACTTTACAGACATTTCAACAATTCATCACTTATTGTTCGTGCTCAAGACTCAAAACTCAACAAGTACATATACGAACATACGAAGTTGGAACAGAAAACCTTCTTCACAAACGACTGCAGCGATTCGCACTAATTCGTTCCTGCAGACTTCATTTTATTCATCTAGTATCTTGAAGGGCAAATTAAGTATCGGATTGCAGATAAAAATCCATTCTCACGAAGTATACGACCACAATTGGTCATTTCATTAGAAATGCTTCTACTTGATTGGCCTGTCTCGTGTTGGATTGAATATCTTTTTTGTAACTCTAGAGCACCTGATGAGAGTGTCTCTGAATCTGCAAGATGATCTCTTGGTTCATTTCACATCAAGGATTGCGCACTAAGGTGTTCCTAGTGGAATTGCAATTGCAAATCTACTCATAAAGTCACTTTCCCTTGGAGGATGGAGAGTGAAATGTCTTTTTAAAAAAGCCTTCACTTCTACTTTGTTAGTGCTTACTTAGCAAATACCAATTAGAATATAAAATGAGCAAATAAACAAGAGACCACTTACGTAATTTCCAAGCTCGTTTTACAGTCTGGGCCATTTTGGCAGTGGTGGTGGTAATGCTGAGGTCGGAGTTGGTCTTGGGATTTCGAATATCCTTCATTCACCACTCCTTTGTTTTGACGATGTCTTGTTTTAAAAATAAAAAATGCACTTTACGACATACACAACGGAACTTTCCGCGATTCCACTTGAACACACAAGACACAGCAGATGAAGCACAGAAAATAAAAACAAATCTTCAGAATCCGTCGTCTCAGGTGGTTTTGGTTCCCTTGTAGTTAACTACACTCGGTGCATCCATCGCCAGACTTTAACTACACAACACACAAAAGGATTTTAATCGGCAACTCATTAAACTTCAGTTATTTAGTCTACAATTACAATTACGATGAGTCAGTAAAAGCAACCAACGACACAACGTCTCGTAGTGTTTTGCTTACATTCTCCCTGCTTATCGCCCTCTGCTTCTTCTTGTTGAAGTAAAACTAAAAAACACTGGTGGGTCCATTGTTCCCGATTTTTTGATAAAAGTATTCCTGGGTCTGTTTGGATTTTGAAGTATCTCTGGGGGAACAACACCACTTGCACTTGTGTAAGAGATGTGAATTTGGATTTGAATGTAGAGCAGGTGATGATAAGTGTGGCGGTGGTTCACTTTCCTGTAATAATGATTGTTGTTGGGAGAGAGAGAGAGGCAGTGGTGGTGGGTTAAGATTTAATGAGGATTAAAATTAAGTGAGGAGCCCGCAGTTGATGACTGAGGGGCTGCAGAATGTCGACTGAATCCAACCACCGTTAATTCTTCTTCGCTCTCCTCGCTCTTCCTCCTGCACAAAGACCCCTCAGGGCCGTAGCACCGCCGCCTCACCTGCCTCGTCCTAATCTCTCCTGCTTTTTATTCATGAATCTCTTCACCTTCACTTAATATTAGCAATTAGGTACGTGAGATTGTCCAGTGAGAGTTCTCTGGAGTCGTTCGTTAAGTGTTTAGTACTCATTATGCAAATTGGTGATGAGGGTTGGTGGAAGTAGTGGAGTGAATGAGGGATTGGCTGTGTGTATGTTAATGAGAGTATTTAGATCAGTTAAAGACCACGAAGGTAATGGATTTTAGCAAATATTTGTGTAAGATACGATGAGTGTCCTCGTAAATTGAATGGGACAGGGATGAAGTTTTTGTAAATTGTGGAGACTGGGAGAGAGATGGGAGATATGAGAGATCACCATGAATCTTTGTTATCTAATGTGGTTCGAAGGTTCCATATCCATTATGGTTTGTGATCTGACACCTGATGCATCTATAGAGTTGTGTGCATCTGTTACAGAGTGGTTGGAGCGTTGATGATGAACGGTTGTAGGGCGAAGTGTATATATAAAGTGTCCCCTTGTATATTTATGGGGTATTGTCGGCGAGTGTGATGGGAGATGTGATGTAAATCATTAAAAGTGGCCTTTATATATTGAAAGGACCATGAATCTAATTTAGATTAGGAAATGATGTGCACTGCAGATGAATAAGGAGCAAGTGTTTCTCAATCTTAAAGATTATTGCTCCTTCCGATGTGTTATTCTTGATGCAGCTGCACTAGCATTTTTATTGTAGGAGTAGTAGACATCAAATTGATCAGAAGATTTGTTTGAGATTAAGAGATTAAAATGTCTGAAATGTTAATTGCTGTTGTATGCCCAGAATCACACGTGGTGAAATTATTTTATCGATTCTATATAAAAATCCTTTTAACTTTCCACGTAATTGGTGGCTATTTCTAATCTTATGTTCATCTCGTAGTTGACTTAATAATTTATGTATGTTACAATGGATGATTCTGCTGTGCTTGGTGTGAACGCATATTTATTTTGCGTGATTGAGTGTGCATATCATTCTGTTTGCAGTGATTGAGTTTTGATTTAGAAAAGTGTAATTTGTGTTACAGGCGTGTGAATTAAGTTGTGCAACTTTGTTTAGAAGCTGAGACTTAACTAATGGGAGTGTAATTAAATAAAAATCATGGACAGTAAAGATAAGAATGCAATTGGTGCGTGTTTTGTGGTAGCTGAACACACGTTAAAATAGTTTGGTTGTTATTTAAGTGAATTCGATGAAATGTAGTGAATTAGTCTGCAGTTAACAATGAGTGAGTAGAGTCGGGCTAATTTGTTCATTGAAGTAGACTATGCTGATGAAAAGGTTCACATAACCACAAAGCGAGCCTACACAGTACACACACTCCTTCAGATAATTGCAGAGTTCTTTGATTAATATCATTGAAAATCTCAACTGAAGTCTTCGCCAAATATAGCAACTCTGCTAGAGCCCTCCACCCGTGTTTGCCAGACTTACTTGTGTGTTATTAATATTATATAGGTCATCGTGATTTTATTGAAATAGTTGTACTTGGGCTTTAGTGCAGTAAATCATTTCTGGTCATTCATATTTCCGATGCACAGAGTTAGATGAGAGGAAACGCGATAAAAATGCAGGATGATGTTGGGCGTGAGGCTGAGTGGTTTCCATTTCAATGGACCTTTTGCACTTTCTTTAGTATGTTGTGGGAGTGTAATTAGTTATTTACTTCTAATAAATCTCTAGGCCACTGTGGAATTGTTTTACACGTTGTGATTAGCTTGTAAAATGATGGATATGAAGTAAAAAATAAGTTTGGAGATCAGAGAGGACCAGAGATATCACATTTTTCTTATATCTGAAATCTAGAGAATTATGATTTAACCTGGAGAATTACTGTATAGCATCTTCATAATTGTAGTAAAAATTATTAATCATTATGGTAAATGTACAATAGACTTTATAAGGTGTAAATGTGTTTACAATAGCTGGTGACGAGTAGATATAGAGTCGTGACGATGAGAAATGAGTTGCTTGAAAGACCCCATACAATTCGAGGTACAAGTTGAAGCTGCGTGATTAAAAATTAGATTGGAGAATCTAAATTTCAGGGCAGGACCTTGCTTTGCAAAATTAAATCAGCTGCGGAGATGTAAGAAATTGTATCGAGGAAATTAGAAGCTTGAAAATCAATACTTTTTTATACCAATTTGGACTTAAAGCGTTTTTTAAAATGTAAGACAGACTACTGAATATGTTCAGAAGAACTTATTCGTGAAAGTACTAAACATTTAGTAGGTTCTAACCTCCTTAAATTGCTGGAGTTATTGCTGCATTAAAACTGAAATATTCTCCATTAAAATATGTGTTTGGATTCTAACACATATATTGCTGTGAACTTGCTAAATTAGTAAGCTTTATACTTAAGGCTGGATGTAGGAAAAGTTTAGCCGACAAGTGATTCATCTGTACTTGAATATAACACACAAGTTTGGCACTCTCACTACACATACACATAGCCTATGCGTAAATGCCATTTCCATCTTTAATCGGTGACCTTGTGTACAACTTAACCGTATTGCTTGGCAGTATTGTCGCTTATAATGCCTATTGCTTCTCACGTAGAAGCGCAAAGAAAAGGTAGTTGGAATTTTTAAGTATTTCTTATGTTGCTAATTACTACTTATTTCATATTTTCTTGGGAGTGTGTGCTTCTAATGTGCTCGAGCCATCTTACGAATTTTCGTGGGGGAGGAGTTGTAATAAACCTGTGTGGAGAAGTTTGCACGCGTAATTTTTTATCAGAATTGAAGTGCAAACCGAATAAATCGCAACAGAATATTCTATAACATTGTTTTCAACGCATTCATGACTAGCCGCTTGAATTAAGCCTTAAACTTAACCCACAGAACTATTTATGTAATTACTTTACTTGACTCAACCTGTCTTCAGTGATATTATACTTCTATTTGAATGGCTTGTTTAATTCATTTTGTTTGCGTTCCCTGGATAGGATCTGTAAATATTATAAGATTATGTCTATTACTTGGACAGCTATCTGCAAATGTCCTTCTGCTTCGGAATTATTCACACTAAAAAGTCATTGTGTTGTTGAGGGCTAAACACGATGTTGCATTAATGAGTTTCCTTTTTCTTCTTACCTCCCCATCTCCATACTCGTTTGATTTTATACTGATTTGAAGGAGAAATAGACATGCAATGTTCTAGATTCTGACCCATATGGATTGAATTGAACTGCCGATAAATTAATGATCTAAGAGTGCTGAAGGACATCTAATTTTGAGATTACAAGCAGTAACAACTACCAGCGGAAGGATCAGGAAATACGTAATATTTTCTAGCATAAGAATCACCAAAACTAGGAATAGCCAGAAGATTCTGTTGTTGGGTAAGATCGATCGAAAGTGTATATAGCGTGTTTGAATCCTCTGCTAAATTGACTGTGAGCAATGTTACGCAATATTCTCTTACGTACGAGAGACATCCAAAAATTTGTTACGCATATAAAGTCTCGAATTCTCGTCTCGTTTTGACAATTGATTGTTCACGTTATTTACTGTTTATCGAAGGTAAAGACCCAAAGTATGGACGATGGAGGTAGGAGGATGATCAAGGAAAACTAGGAATATGGTGTGGTATTTGCAAAATTACAATGATTAAGGCAATATCAAAATGCAAAGTGTTTGTTGGTGGGAGGTAATTTTAGATATTTCCTTACTTTGTAATTTCGCAAGAATGGCCGTTTCTATTGCTTACTTTGTAATTTCTTACTCAAGAATGACAGTTTCTAGTACCGAGTTCTAATTACTAAACGTTAATTCTCCAGGGTCATTCAGTACAGAATATATTCCAAATTTTAAGTAGCCAAATTACCCCTAATTAGGAATGTAGAAAAGGAGTGCATAGGGAGTTTATAAGCCGATTAGTGTGCATCTGTGTATTCTGTATCATCATAATATTTTATACCCATATTGAACTACTACGCTAATAGTAGTGTACTGTTCCCTTTTTCCGTAATAATCCGATAGCTTCTCAATGAAACCTGAGAAGTGATGAGCGTAATTTTTGGAGTTGGATGATTTTGAAATAAAGAGTGTTCTTTTGACGCATGATAAGAGATGATTAAACGAATGAAAAATTGCGTTTGTGGACACTATCAATTAATGTTTCTCTTTTTAAGGTTTTTGAAACTTAATTTGATTTTTTGTTTCTTTTATACAGAAGAGTTTCCTACTCACACTTCTAATGTGAATTGCGTGTCACTGGGTCACAAATCTGGTCGTGTGCTGGTAACCGGACGGAGGTGGCGACAAAAAGGTCAATCTATGGGCAGTGGGCAAACCCAATTGTATTATGTTAAGTTGCAGTGTAATCTTATTGTTACAGAGGTTTCACCTGTTTACATTAATGCAGAATAGTTAGATTACAAGTGTCATGCAATAATTTAACTTTCCTGAATATTTGTCTTCTGTACAATATAGTCTTCCAGTTCTAAGCGTATATAGTAGGTGTTTGCCATGTTGTCGCTGTACATGAAAATGTTTCAGTGTTGAAAGTGATGATAATGATGTTTCAGTAGATGTTTAATTTCAACAAGAAACACGAAAAGATCCGAGAGGGCTTCCTTGTTTGTACATTAGATTTCACATAAATAAACTGAGGCTGAACTGAGGAAACCTCTGTGTAGTATTTATAGCCCACAAAGTAATTCCGTGCCACAAAGCAAGATGCAAAAGAAAGTTTCGAAACCACTTAACATTCAATTAATCTATTCATCCGCTTCTCGACTTGGTTACAGAAGATTTTAAGGAAAATAACAATGATCCGTTTCACCTTTGTCACATGGAAAATGACACGCAATTATTGAGTGTACATTGCATTCCTCTTTAGACTGTATGTGACGCATGACTACATTGCAAATTGATGTCAATACAACTTCCACTATCAGATTACGTGTTAAATGTGTAATGCGAAAAAGTGACACGAGAACGAGGAGGTTTTGCTGAAAGAAAACTGTCATACAAAGAAACAC